>JASANF010003055.1:0-19554 GCA_030248245.1 Trissonchulus sp. WLG1_4 | reverse complement strand
TTGCTAAACAGAAAAAATAACCTATTATTTGCGCAAAAATTAAATCAGATCAGTTAAGTTAAGCAAAATTAAATCAGTTAAGTTGATCAAAAGTTATTTGTGGCAAAAAATTGTGCGTCAAAACATTACATGTACTTCACAAGCTGGCCAATCTGATATCTGGCTTGATTTTTTAAACTTTTATGTCTCTATTGTGTGATGTCTGGCTCACAAATGGTGATTGGTTCAAAATAGTGGTAGATATTGGTAGTCTAGTGTCTGGCAGTATTTATTTGACACCATATGGCATTTCACTAGTTTCTCAGTGAACGTACAATTTCAAAGCAAAAAGTTCTCATTTTGCAGCCTATGAGCAAAACTGCTTTGGCGACACTACCACCTTAACTGAAAATAAAATCAGTTTTGACGCTTAACTGAAAATAAAATCAGTTTTGACGCATAACTGAAAATAAAATCAGTTTGATTTAAATCAGTTTTTGGAGTTTAAATCAGTTAAGTTACCAGTTAAAGTTAAAGCTCAAAATAATTTCAGTTAAAGTTAAAGTTAAAGTTAACCCCGAGAAATTAAATCAGTTAAGTTATCAGTTAACTTCAACTGATAACTTTTTTAAAAAAAGTTATCAGTTATCAGTTAACTGAAACACCCCTACGCTCTGAATAACCGACTTTGGGCGATAAAATTTTTCACGTAAGTTTCCGTTAGTTAACTCAAGAAGAAAAGTTGTTCCAAATTCAATTGGCTTTTATTTGATGTACCTATATAACGTCAAATTTTGTTCAACTTAAAATTTTAACTTATTTTTCAATGAGAAAAAATCTTTAAATCGATATAGCAAAAAATTCTATATGGCTTTTGATACTTTTTGAAATAGTTCTATATAGCTGACTGCTAGTTGCAACTTTTCAAAAAGTCATTTGTGTAGGCAAACCTTTCTAAAAAAAATTCCAAAATACGTTGCCCAACATTGACAAAAATACACTATTTTTCAAACAAATTTTCGTTAGCTACTTTTTGGCTTTTGAAATTTTTCTCAATCTTAGTACAGAAAAATTAGCTCTATTTTATGGAAAATACGTATGTGTGTGTAGGCAAACTTCAGGATTCTATAGAGGGCTATAGCGTACATTTTTTTAAGATTACTGTCAACTGCAAAAACCGATCCGCATGAAACTTTGCAGACTGTTAGAGGCGCCGAACTTCTTGAATTGTAATCATTATGATCTGGCTCAATATGATAGGCTTTTTAAAACGTCACTTTTGATAGAAATTGAAATAACTGAAAATTTATCCCGGTTACGAAAATTCGACAAAAATGGCACATCGGCAAAATAATTGTCTTTAATTTAAGCTATAGATTGTCAAATTTGGTTGAAGCAATAATGAGCTACGTCATTTCAAAAATTAGTCAAATTTTTCAAATTTTTAATTTTTATGCAGTCATAAAATTTGCTAAAATGTTCCGAGACTCATCAAACTTTGCAAAAATGCTTGCCTGGTGCTCATATTGACTGCGCTTAAGCAGAAAAGTTCGTATCAGCAAGAAGCAAAAAATTATAGCAATTAGATTTATTGGAAGTTACTCAGAGCGCTCCCTTGAAGGGATAGTGTCGCAAAGGCAGTCGATTTTGCGCGACTATACAACTTTTTCAGTGAACGATAGGTCACTGTTATTTATATATTCTGAAAATATGTTTTAAGGCAAATAGTTTAATACTAATATAATATACTATACTAAACTATACTATACTATACTAAATATACTAGTTTCAGCAAAATTGATGCAGCATACAGTTAGCAGGGAAGTCGCAAAGTCGGAAAAATGACGTTTTAAAAACCTATTCACATTCTATATTTTCGTCACAATTAAAAAACTTTTGTTTACATTCTTTACGCAGACTAGAAGTACATATGCTCTAGTTTATCCACACAAAATTTAGTGCAAATTGCATGTAAACTGTGAAATACTCACAGCTATAATGATAAATTGTGAAAAATTTGGAAACTTATTTTAAAGTAAAAATATTTTTTATTTTTCTTATTTGTGGCAAAAAAATGTGCGTCAAAACATTACATTACTTCACAAGCTGGCCAATCTGATATCTGGCAGGATTTTTTGAACTTTTATGTCCCTATTGTGTGATGTCTGGCTTACAAATGGTGATTGGTTCAAAATAGTGGTAGACGTTGGTAGTCTAGTGTCTGGCAGCATTTATTTGACACCATATGGCACTTCACTAGTTTCTCAGTGAATGTACATTTTTGAAGCAAAAAGTTCTTTTTTCGCAACCTGAGAAAAACTGCTTTGGCGACACTACCACCTTAATCAAGTATAGGTTTTGTTGTGCGGCAGCAGGACTAAAATTGGGGTACTAAATGCAAAGATCTGCGATTTCTGAAAAAACACTATGAAGATCAGTTGACTAGAATAAGCTAGCCAAGCTTTATAGCCCCAAATTGGGCATCCACCACGTGGGGTGCCTGAGGTTCACAGTGCGCATGTAAAGGTGAAATGAGATTAGCTATTCTTGACTTATTACATAATTACATTAGCTTGTATTCACATAACTAACCCTAAAGTTAGTGTTAAGCCTGGTTCATACTCGTCCGTAAGAATTGTCCCTGTCCGTAAGCGCTGTTCTTGTCCTTGTCCCTAGGTGTTCTCGTCCTTGTGTATTATGCTATGTCCCTGTCCTTAAGAAATGTCCCTAAGGTCCATAGGGAATGTCCTTGTCCCTGTCCTTAGGAGTGATTGATTCATACTCCTTGAGGACAACGGAATAGGTTTTCTCACATGATATAATGCTCAAACGTCATTGGATCAACTGCGTTTTGTTTAAAGTACCTTGAAAAAGTAAATTAAATATTTTTAATGTGTTAAATGTGTTAAATAACCCAAAAAATACGATATAACTAATACCGCAACACAAGCCCACGTCATTCTTTCACTAGTAGGCTAGTTAGTCCGTGATTGCCGGATTGTAGTAACTGCCGGATTTTGATTGGCCGACTTGCTTAGGGACAACTAGAACGTTGCTCAACATTAATACGGATACAGGAACAGTCATTATGGCTGCTTAAGGACAGTCCATAAGCTGCTTAGGGACAAGTATAAATCAATCGCTGCTTAGGGACAGGGAAAAGGAAAAGGACAGCAGAGAAGTATGAATCAAACCCGCATAGGGACAAGGACATTTCTTAGGGACAAGGACAGTCCTTAAGGACAAGTATGAACCGGGCTTTAGTGTTTTGGAAAATGCTTGATAACTACAAAAAGCGGAAAAATGCTGAATTAAAATAATAGCTACAAAATTGTATCCCCAAACTCTACCGTAGAATATGCCACAGATAGCTGCGAAGTCGATTTGTAAAAAGTCACCATCTACATGCTGCTTCAAAAACACTTAACTTGGCACTAAACTTTACGGTAGCTTGGCAGGTATATTAAAGTTTAGTGCTAAGTTTAATCTTTTTGTGGCAACCTACAGATGTCTACTTTTGACAAATCGACATTATGGCAATGTGTGGCAATGGCATATTGCACGGTAAGTCGTGACCCTACAATTTTTGTAACTATCGTTTTTATTCCAAACTTTTACGCTGTTCGTAATTTAGCCCAGCATTTTCCAAAACACTAACACTAATTTCAGTGTTAGTATGTGAATATGGGCCATTCTATGGCTATTCTATTTTAGTGCAAGCCCTTGTAAGCCTGAACGTGGCCAAATGTAATAAAGTTGAGTGAAATTGCACACAATTTCAAATATTTCTTGCATTTTTAAAATATTTATTTTCACAGTGGTTTTTTCTTTTTATAATCATAGCCATAAACGGTCAGTAAATGTTTTTCAGAAGTGTACGGCCCGAATTCACATACTAAGAGTTATTCACATACTAACGCTAAGCGTTTGCTAAGTGTTAGCGCTTAATTTGTACTAAACTGTTATTCACAAAATAAACGCTTAAAAATTAGTGTTATACTAAACTTAGCGTTTAGCAACTTTTGTGCTTAGTTTTGGCTTTGGCTTGGAGTGCGCTCCCTGCTTACTGTGGATCCGGAATTCGTTATTTATCGGCATTTCTATACTGTTATTTATAAATCCGATTATAGATTTGTTTAAATTACTACTTTTTTATTAATAATACATAGTTTTCTCGAACCAAAGTTGTAAAAAATGTTTTAAACAGTTGGATTCCTGAAAAATGCAAAATCGGCGCTATGGGTTTAAGGGGCGATATCGTAAAAAATATAAATTTTCAAATGGGTGTTCTTGAAGCAAAATTACTTCAATTAAGATGCTCTAATCAAAAATGTAAAAAAATGAATTTGAACAACAAAGTGCATTTTTTGTTTTGAACGATTAAAAAAGCAAAATAGCTCGAATTTGTCGAAAAATGTCACTAATATAACTTAAATTGCATGCCCTTCCTTCCCATGGCGGCCAAGAACCTCCACCACTCTCCCTATCCCTTCCCCACACCATCCCCCAACTAAACGCTTAGCGCTTAGAAAGCTCCCGAGGTCCCTAAACTTAAGCGCTTAAGGTGGTAGTTCCATAATCGCAGTGACCCGTTTTTCAGACAGATCTATACACTATGAGTAAAGAGACTATAATTTTCTGTAACTACACTCAAAAACACCCAGAGCATTTTTTATTTGGTGTAAAATATCATGGTTAAGACTAGCTAAGGCGTTGGCTTACTGAACTATAAGCCAATGGAGTAGCTAGTCTTAACGTGGGATTTTATCAGTAGTTAAAACGTGAAAGTAGACAGGTTTGAGTCTTGTTTCAAAAAATTGTAGCCATTTTATTCTTGCTTTACTGGTTGTTCTGAAAAAGAGCTTTGAAAATAGCCTCATGTTAAGAAACTGCGGCCCGTATTCACATACTAACACTAACGCTTAAACTTAGTGTTTACACTAAGTGTTAGCGCTTATAAGCGCTAAGTGTTATTCACATACTTAGTGTTTATTTAAGCGCTTAGCAAACACTAACGCTTAACTTAGCGTTTCAATTTTGTATTCACATACTTAAAAATTAGTGTTTGGCTTAGAATTAAGCGCTTAAGTTTAGGGACCTCGGGAGCTCCCTAAGCGCTAAGCGCTTAGTTAGTGGATGGTGTGGGGTAGGGGTGGGGAGAGTGGGGGAGGTTCTTGGCCGCCATGGGAAGGAAGGGCATGCAATTTAGGATATATTAGTAACATTTTCCGACCAATTCGATCCATTTTGCTCGTTTAATCGCCAAAAATAAAAAATGCACTTTGTTGTCCAAATTCGTTTTTTTTACATTTTTGAGTAGAGCATCTTAATCGAAGTAATTTTTCTTCAAGAACTTCTATTTGAAAATTTATATTTTTCATGATATGCCCCCTGAAACATGCAGAGCTGATTTTGCATTTTTCAGGAATCCACCTGCTGAAAACATTTTTTACAAATGTATAGTTCGAGAAAAATATATATTATTAATAAGAAATAGTAATTTAAATAAATCTATAATCGGATTTATAAATACCAAATGGAAATGCGGATAAATAACGAATTCCGGATCCACATCAAACAGGGAGCGCACCAGTGGCGTACCCAGGGGGGGGGCTAGGGGGACATCAGCCCCCCCTTCGCGATTTTAGCCCCCCCCCCTTCGCGATTTCAGCCCCCCTTTTTTCACTTTTTTCCTGTGGTCTTCTTTGGTTTTATGACACCGCTGAAAAAAATTTTCCGGCACGTTCCCAATTGACTAAAATTACACTGAAATTTCAAAAATTTTCCAAATTTTTCTTTCGAGGGGATCTCGCCCCTAATTCATTACTGCTCTAATGTATATACATGACTTATATCTGCTATGGTGCATTAATAATGAGTAATGCTGACAACTATTATTGGTATTTAGTTATATATTTTGTGTGGCTTTTAATTAAAAACCGTGTGGTGGGTGGAGTGGAGGACGAACGTCTAGGCCGGTATTCATAAAAGTCGGGATAAAAAGCTCGGCTTTTTATCCGTAAGTCTGGCTTGAAAAAGCCAGGATAAAAAGCTAGGCTTGTGCGCAAGCCTGGATTTTTATCCGAGCTTTTTTTTCAATCCAGGCTTGTTCAAGCCTGGCTTTTTATCCGAGCTTTTTATTCATAATGAAAAAATCAATAAAATATACGTGGAAGCCGGGATTATAATCCGAGCTTGATTTTTATGAATACCATAAGCTCGGCTTTTTATCCCAGCTTTCATGAATACCAAAAAGCCTGGATAAAAAGCCGAGCTTGGTTTTATGAATACGAAAAGCCGGGATTTTAAGCCGGGCTTGCTCAAAGCTCGGATAAAAAGCCGAGCTTGCACTTTTATGAATACGGGTGCTAAGGACAGCCCTTGTCACCCATGGTTTTTCTTCAATTTTTTCCTGTATACAACGTATTTTTTAGGTTTGCTAGTCCCCCCATGGGCCGATTTTTTGTGCTTTTTTTATCTAAATAGGTTAAAAGTTTGAAATATTTGACATAACAAAATCTGACTCTGACCAGACCGCTGCTACACTATGATTTCACGACAAGTGTTGCTTAGAATTGGTTTTTCTATGCAATTATTATTTCAAAATTCTAAAAATACTCCAGCTTCTGGGGGGGGCTGCCAAACCCAGACCCCTGCAACCACTCTTTTTTTACTACCAGTGTTGCTTAGAATTGCTTTTTCAATGCAAATTTTATTTCAAAATTCTAAAAAAGCGTTAGCTTCTGTTGGCTGCCGCCCCCAGACCCCTGCAACCACTCTTTTTTTACTACCAGTGTTGCTTAGAATTTCTTTTTCATTGCAAATTTTATTTCAAAATTCTAAACAAGCTTTAGCTTCTGGGGACTGCCGCCCCCAGACCCCTGCAACCACTATTATTTCACAACAACTGTTGCTTAGAAATGGTTTTTCAATGCAAAATTTATTTCAAAATTCTAAAAAAGCTCCAGCTTCTGGGGGCTACCGCCCCCAGACCCCTGCAACCACTATGATTGCACGACATGTTGCGTAAATAAAACTTTTTTGCAATATCAATGAAATCAGTAAAAAATTTTAAAAAGCTGAACTTTCTGCAGACTGCCGCGGACTGCGTGTGCGTTTTCACCCTTTCCCCCCCCCCCCCCCCCGGTCGTCGACCATCAGTTCAGCCCCCCCCCCCCTTCGCGAAATCCTGGGTACGCTGCGCACTTCAAGCCAAAGCCAAAACTAAGCACAAAAGTTGCTAAACGCTAAGTTTAGTATAACACTAATTTTTAAGCGTTTATTTTGTGAATAACAGTTTAGTACAAATTAAGCGCTAACACTTAGCAAACGCTTAGCGTTAGTATATGAATAACTCTTAGGCCCGTATTCACATACTAAAAGTGTAACGCTTAAACTCAGTGTTTACACTTAGTGTTAGCGCTTATAAGCGCTAAGTGCTATTCACATACTTAGTTTTTATTTAAGCGCTTAGCAAACACTAACGCTTAACTTAGCGTTTCAATTTTGTATTCACATACTTAAAATTTAGTGTTTGGCTTAGAATTAAGCGCTTAAGTTTAGGGACCTCGGGAGCTCCCTAAGCGCTAAGCGCTTAGTTAGTGGATGGTGTGGGGTAGGGGTGGGGAGAGTGGGGGAGGTTCTTGGCCGCCATGGGAAGGAAGGGCATGCAATTTAGGATATATTAGTAACATTTTCCGACCAATTCGATCCATTTTGCTCGTTTAATCGCCAAAAATAAAAAATGCACTTTGTTGTCCAAATTCGTTTTTTTACATTTTTGAGTAGAGCATCTTAATCGAAGTAATTTTTCTTCAAGAACTTCTATTTGAAAATTTATATTTTTCACGATATGCCCCCTGAAACATGTAGAGCTGATTTTGCATTTCTCAGGAATCCACCTGCTGAAAACATTTTTTACAAATGTATAGTTCGAGAAAAATATATATTATTAATAAGAAATAGTAATTTAAATAAATCTATAATCGGATTTATAAATACCAAATGGATATGCGGATAAATAACGAATTCCGGATCCACATCAAGCAGGGAGCGCACTTCAAGCCAAAGCCAAAACTAAGCACAAAAGTTGCTAAACGCTAAGTTTAGTATAACACTAATTTTTAAGCGTTTATTTTGTGAATAACAGTTTAGTACAAATTAAGCGCTAACACTTAGCAAACGCTTAGCGTTAGTATGTGAATAACTCTTAGTATGTGAATTCGGGCCTTTAAGTATGTGAATACAAAACCAAAACGCTAAGTTAAGGTAGCGCTCAGCAACAAAACTCATGTTTGGCGCTCAGCTCATGCAATAAATAGCAATACCACTTTAATTGTATATCAAAGAGACATCAAAAAAACCTACTTACAATACAATTCAGCACTTTAATGTGAATGTGTCAAATTTTATGACCATGTCGAATTTTCTATTCACACTAATTTTGTTTCTGACCTAGCTCAGCGAAACTTCAACCGATTTTGATGATCTTGGTATCAATAGAAAGATCCTTCAAAAATCTAGACGTGATTGATCTTCAATTTTTCATTTTTATTTTTGATTTTGCAAAAAATCGATTTTTCAAAAATCAGTCGTGTTTGAGCGACTACAAAAAGTGCTGCGGGCCAAAATTTGAAAATCGAAAAACTTTCACGTCTGCATTTATATTATTTCTTTCACTGTGCAAATTTTCAACTCAATCGCAAACGGCAGCTGGGACCCAGGTCCAAAAAAAGTAGTCGATTTCGCTACGCAAAAATGTAAGGTTTGCCCACACGTTTCACTTTTTCAAAAATTAGACCTTTTCTAGGACTGCATATTTCCGTTGAAAAAGTTACAATAAGCCATACTCATTTTTTTAAGAAATTAAATCAAAAATTTGACATTTTCGAAGATTTATCAGCTTTGTAGGTTTTTCATTTTGGATTTGCTATTTTCACGGCTAAATAACTCAACAAAACTTCAACGTATTCTTAAGTTTAATACATCAATTTAAAGCTAAGAAACCGCATATTTCAATGATATGAGTAATCATTTTATATGAAAACAAAAATTTTTTTGCTACGACTACAAAATTGTCCAAAAAATTAAAAAAAAATTTTTATCACAATATGCACATCAAATGAAAGTTATTTTCATTTTGAACAACTTTCCTTCAAGACACTATGGTCAAAAATGTCGCTGAAAAAAATTAAACGCCAAAGTCCGTTCCCCTGAGCGCCACCTTAAGCGTTAGTGTTTGCTAAGCGCTTAAATAAACACTAAGTATGTGAATAACACTTAGCGCTTATAAGCGCTAACACTAAGTGTAAACACTAAGTTTAAGCGTTAGTGTTAGTATGTGAATACGGGCCTAAGTGTATACACGGTTAAACTATTATCGTGACGACTCTATTCTAAAGTATTGTTTGTTGCTTCTTTTGCGCAGTAGCCAGTTCAGTTGTGCGCGTTTTCGTACGTGCCTCTAGTTTTTGTGAATGAGGCCGTGCAAATCTCGTTGCAGAGGTAAAAAAACCTCTGTGGTTTTGTAGTTATATTGGTTTTCTAAGCCTGAACTGAGCCTAAAACTAACTCTTGAGGTTGAGGCCTAACCCTCATACTAAAGTTTCCCTTAGAAGTTAGTGAAATACTTAAATTTCAGCCTGAAGCACTGAAAATGTTATTGTTTCGTTATCGTTGGCAATAGTAAATTGGCAATATATTGCGTTGGACACGAGTTCCACGTAGTGTTTGTGACCGGTCGCGAAAGCCGCCGGCCGGCTCCGCCCGGGCACGGGTGACGATTTTTGTTTTATTATGCTTGATGCACACAACCAGGATATCCGAATTTTCTGTACATTTTTTTATCTTATTACACAGGAAGAAAGTGTTTGAATGTTTTTAACATGTTTTTTGCACTTTCGATTAACACGCTTTTAACATGTTTTTAACATATTTTAACATGTTATTAACATAGTTTTAACATCTTTTAACATGTTTTTTAATAGTGTTAAAAACATGTTAAAAAATTTTAACATGATTTTAACATGTTTTTTGCATCTTTTTCGCATATTCTAAAAAGATACGAAAAAGATGTAAAATCTATGCTAAAAGTTTTAGCATAACATAACATGTTAAAATATGTTAAAAACATGTTAAAAGCATGTTAATCGAAAGTGCAAAAAACATGTTAAAAACATTCAAACACATTCTTCCTGTGTTATTATTAGTATTATTAAGATATTTTCAAATATTTGAATCAAAAGGCGGTTGGGGGTCGGGGGTTAACAGTAGCGTCAAGTTGAGGGAGGGGCCAACGTGTCTTTTTGTCCGATAATTTTTCGAAGTTTGTCTACGGGGGGGGGGGGGGAGGGTGCAACGCGACCCAATTTTTGGATCAAGTGCAGTTGGGGGGGGAAAAATAGTGGACCTATTTTTTGGTGTAGAGCACCTTGAGGGAAGCATTTTTTGTAATAGAACCCCTATCCACAAATTTGGATTTTCTGAGGTATGACCCCTTGAAAATTGCATTTTCAGTGTTTTCGGAAGTGAACGTAGGCCAAAGTTCGAAGCCAAAAATGGCTATAATCTTTGTTTTTGGATAGTTTTGAGTGCGTTATGATGTTTTAAGGCATCGTCTAGGCTTAGTTGGCAGGATTCTCTAGGCTAAGCTGGCAGGATTTTTTCTTAAAATTTCGATTTTTTATTGCCTAAGCCTGAGCCTAAGCCTAAGCCTGAACCTAAGCCTAAGCCTAAGCCTGATACTAAGCCTAAGCCCCATACTAAGCCTAAGCCTAAGCCCAAGCCTAAATTAAGGCCAAGTTTGAATTTGGTCAAAAATTGGACGTTTCTGGCGAATTTGGCCAATTTTTTGGCAGGAACCCGGTCAAAGAGCCTTTGTTTTGATTCTAAAAAATTGTAAACAATAATATGACACCATTTAGAGACGATTAGAACGGAAAAAACAAGGGCTTCGGAAAAAAATTGCGAAAACGTCCCTCACTGAGGGTTCAGATTGCGGGGGGTCATATCTCAAAAAATCCAAAAAAAGAAATAGGGGTTCTTGAAGCAAAAATGCTTCCCCCAAGGTGCTCTACTCAAAAAAATAGGTCCACTATTTTCCCCCCCCCAACTGCATTTAACCCCAATTTTTTTCCGATGGTGCCCAACCAAATATCGCTGAGGGAGGGCAAAACCGCTGCATCCGGGGCCCCCCTGGCTACGCCACTGCGTTAGTGGACCTATTTTTTGGAGTAGAGCAGTGAATTGCCTTTATTTTTATTCTAAAAAATTGTAAATTTTTGCATTCAATTTAAGTTTTTGAAACACGGGTTTTAGAGAACATTTTGCGAAAAAATACCTCATTGTGTCTCTGAGGGCTCAGGTGCTCAGTGTGGCGTAGTCAGGGAGGCAGGGCACCCCCTCAGCGGTTTTGCTTTTGCACCCCCCCTTGGGCCCACCCTCGGACAAAAAATTGCGCCCTGCAGCACCGTCCCCTAGGTTCGGCAGAGGGGGAAAATGCACCCCGTCCCCCGGCGCTGGCCCTCGGTGGACGAAATCCTTCCTGGCTGCGTTACTGCCGGTGGTCGTGTCTCAGAAAATAAAAAAATTCAAATAGGGGTTCTTGAAACAAAAATGTTTCCCATAAGGTGCTCTACTCAAAGAAATAGGGTCACTATTCCGTCCCCCCCAATTGCATTCAACCATTTTTTATTTTTATTCTTTCCATTCAGAGCAGTGGCGTATCCAGGATTTCGCAAAGGGGGGGGCTGCGACCGGGGGGGGGGGTGCGGAGCAACTGTGAGCCACTGCCGATCAAAGGGGGTCTGGCGGGGACGGCAACCCTCGGACCTTTTTGTAATTGTAACCATCGATAAACTACAATAGTGAATCTGCAGCAAGCACTTAACTTTGCGGGGGTCTGGGGGCGGCAGCCCCCAGAAGTTGAAGCTTTTTTGAGATTTCAACCATCGAAATTGCATTGAAAATTGCACTTTTTACATGAAATAAAGAAATGTAGTGGATCTACAGCTAGCATTTAGCAATGCGGGGGTCTGGGGGCGGCAGCCCCCAGAAGTTTCAGCTTTTTTGAGGTTTTAACCATCGACATTGCAATGAAAACTACACTTTTTGAAGTTTTAGCTTTTTTGAGGTTTTAACCATCTACATTGCACTGACAACTGCACTTTTGACATAAAATAAACAAAAATATATAATTTTAAAATATTAAACATTATTATTTAAGCTCATGGATCAAAAAATAGGCCCAAGGGCCTATGACCTACGTTATATATAGTCGAGCGGGGAACAAAAGTCACGTCCATTTGGCGTAAAAGCCCGTTGTGTACAGCTGCGTACATAAGAGTTGGAGTGAATCTTTTTGTGCTATGGGCCAGCGTAGGCTATTTTATGGCTGCGTTCAAAACTTGGGGTTTTGCGATGATTTATCGTTGCAATATGCTTTTGCCAGGTGGCTTTTTCTGATCCGTCGTCAAGAACGACCGTTTCTGATGTGTGTTGCAATTTTAGGGTTGAAAATTGACACACGAGACGCGGATACACTTGCCGTTAGCAGATCATTATTCAAAGTTCCAAATGGTCGACTGTGGCTAATTTTATTATGCAGAAACTATAAATTGGCCGAAAATTGCTAATATGTGTCGTTTTTAGCGTTAAAATAGCAATTAAATGCATTTTTTACGTTTTAAAACAAAGAAACCTCATCCCCCCTCCCCGAAATTTTTTGTGGCTACGCCACTGCAGATTGGTGTAATAATGCTTTAAAAATTAAAATTAACAAAAAGTGAAAAAATCGTAAAAAATATCATGTATGCAAAAAAATACAAACAAAAAAATACAAACATGTATGCAGCAAAGCAAAAAATAGTATACTTTGTATTTAATTTTGTATTTTTTACCCTATCTAACTATACAAACATGTGAGACATTAATCAATTAGCACTGAATATGATAATAGACCTGGCATATAGGCATGCACAAAGAAAAAAGGTATCTGAGCCGAAAAAACATCAACAGAATGGAAAAAACTTAGAGATTTTTTTAATTTTGAAGGTAGAATTTGTCAATTGTGGAGGTATCAGAAACACTTTTGTCAGCTTTTGAAGTTTCGGAAAGGGGGGGGCTGCGACCCTCTAAGGGGGGGGGCTCAAATCGCTAAGGGGGGGGCTGCAGCCCACCCAGCCCCCCCCCTAAATACGCCACTGATTCAGAGACGTTTTACCTTTACGCACAATCCGGAGAAATTTTTAGTATATATATATTTTACATTTACGGCAAAATCATAGGCTAGATGAAGTCAGAACTCATAGGCTGATGAATTTTATCTGCTAAAAATATCTCCAGTTTTTCCGATGAATTTGACAAATTGTTTGTACGAAATTGAAATAAAATTTACCTTTTTACGTATCTGTATATGTATTTATGCAGTGTAAACACTAAACAGTCAAGTGCAACAGTAAATATTGTTAATTATGTATATATCTGAAAGGTCAAGGTTCGGCGGGGGGGAAATTATTTTTGCCCATAAATCGCTTCCTACCCCATCTTTTAATAAAAATATAGAACCCCCATCGTCAGCCAAGCCCCCAATCTGATCTCTAGCCCCCATGAAATTATTGGTGTAAAAAACCTTAGGGGTGGAATAAGTCGGAAAAACGGCATTTTTTCGACTAATGATCCGGAGTCCCCCTATATCCCGCAAACCTAGGGGGGGGGTCAAAATTGAACGCTCTTTCGAATAGGCTAGGTTAGAAGTTTGTAGGATGTAAGCTTTAGCTGGAAATCAAACTTTGTTCAACAATTAAACTTTACCTGAAAATTATTGCGCAAAATTGGGTTCAGGCAAAAATATATACTCAATGAAATAAAAACCTGCTGCTACCATTGAAAGAGCAACTTTTAAGCTACTAAATGCTGAAAAAATTTTGCAAATCGGTTCAGGCTTTGAAAAAATACAAAACTTTTTGTGAAGCTGCCAGGTTCAGGCTGATTGAAGCGTTAAAGCGCAAGTAAGGTTTAGTACAAATTCCGGTCTATAGCTGCAAAATTTTTCAAAATATGAAGCTAGTTGGGATTTTTTAGTGCGGTAACGTTATTTCTGATGCTTTTTAGCATGCTTTTTCGTGAATTTAGGCCTCAGGCTTAGGCTTAGGCTTAGTGCTTAGGCTGAGGCTTAGTGATCAGGCTGAGGCTTAGTGCTTAGGCTCAGGCTTAGTAGGTCGGTTAGGAAAGGCTTAGTCTTAGTTGCTTGCATCAAATAAAAGCATACTTGCTAGTTGCTACTGTGGAATCATAAATAAAGCTGCACTTTTGAACCGAAAGTGGCTGTCAGCTCCAGCGTGATGCTGAGCAGCAGTGACGTGTTGAATTCGTATTTATGGTATTCTTCAAATATTAATTATAATTAATTATTAAAAATTGCTCCTTTTAACTAAAAATGGCTATTTTTGTCGGAACATGTAATTAATTTATTGTCTATGCAAAAAGAAACAATACCAATTGATATGTGAGCTCAGTTTAACGATGCATATTTCGCCTAGTATAATATAGTTTGAAAAATTAACAGTTTTTGGTATAAATGAGCAGAATATGTTGGAAACAAAGCTGAATTAAATATATTATTAGGCTGCGTTATGATGATGCAACTTCAGACTGATATCACGCATACATGGGCAGACTCCCAAATTCTAGCCTACACCAGCTCCGACCTTTGCGAGGTTGCTTGTTTCCGGGGGGGGGGGGGGGCTGCTGGGCAGAGGTTTAAATTAAAAATGTAAAAAGAATAATTTATATCAAATCACAATAGAACATGCGTATATATATATATATCAAGAACAGAAAACATGTAAATAAACTTACAAAACATTATTGAAACAAAAATTAGACAAACCTAAACTAAAACATGGTGCAAAAATTGTCTTTTACTGGTTTGAGTCGAACAGAGTCGGTTTTAACTACGAACAGAACCCGTGCAGTAAAAATAAGAAAGGTCTAAAAATGAAGCCACTTATGAGGCCGAAGCTGGTTGCAATTTAAACTGAAGCTGCCTTGAATGAGGCCAAAGCCGGTCTCAATTCAGACTGAAGCCAAACTGAATGAGGCCGAAGCCGGTCTCATTTTGAAATGAAGCCATCAAAAATTGAAGCCGACGCCGGCATCAAGGGAACTTAATTTCGACTTGTTCTGTACAGTGTATCTGTATAGTTTTTGCATTGCTTCAAAGCAAAACAACTTTGTTGACTGTTGTGCCGATATCTTATAACAAGCTCGCAGACATGTTGCGACGTTGTCTTCTGGCAACCTCGCAGACGTGTTGCCAGGTTGTCTTCTAGCAACCTCGCAGACATGTTTCGAGGTTGTCTTCTAGCAACCTCGCAGACATGTTGCGACGTTGTTTTAGGGCAACCTCGCAGACAAGGGCAATCATGTTGCGACGTTGTCCTACGACAACCTCGCAGACGACTTTTTAGTGAAATTTTAGAGTGGGTTACATCACTGCTTGGCTTCACCAAGACATTTGCAAACTTGACCACCGGCGGGTGCTGCTAGGTTGGTCTGCCAGGTCGTGCGAGGTTGCGAGGTTGGTGCCTACACCGGTGTAGGCTGGGTGTAGGCACTGCCCATGTGTGATATCACGACTGTATTGATAAAAATTCTCGAAAATTAGCCTCAGAATGTCGAAAAACAATAATTTTCGACAAAATTTGAATATTTTCGAAAAGCTATAAATCCACATTTTTTCGCTTGGAAAGTGATGAAAATGAACTCAGCGTGTCCTAAAACCTATAAAAACTTGTTTTTACATTGAAAAAAAGTGAGTTTGAATTTCCCCCCCCGCCGAACCTGCACCTATCTGAAATTTATATGAAAATCCAGTGACATTTTATTTAGATAAATTTCCGACGAGAATATCTGAATTCTTGAAAATATTATTCTGGATTTTCCATGATTTTCTGTAATTTTTTTCATTTTTCTAAAAAGATTTCCCGTGTAGAGCCATTTTAACCGGACTAAACGAATTTATATCCAACTAAATGATTTACAAAATATTATATATATTACTTAAAATTTATTATATTTATATGTAAGTAACTTTTTTCATATATTTTCACTGATAACTGCTATTATTCGCCAATGAACCTGTTGTGGATGTCATCAGTATTAGGGGCATATTAGTGGCGTATTAGGGGGGGTCGGTGTGCAGACTTAGCTCAGAATGCGTAGCACTCCCCCCTACCGGTCTCAGCTGAAAATGCAGCCCCTCCAGGTGATTTCGTTATATACAATAAGTTATGCTAGTTAGTAGTTTCTATTAATTTTCAGGTGAGTCGACTGTCTAGCCATGTCCTCGCATCGTAATCCGCCTCCCAAGGAAATTCCTGAAGTCGTGATTGATCCGACCACACAGAAGCGATATCACAGGGGCAAATTTCTTGGAAAAGTAAATCCTTTAATATACGTTCCAGTGGGATAACCACCTAAACGTTTTTTTAGCAATACGGCTGGTTTAAAATTGGACGAAGCCTAACACCTGCCTTTGTTTTGTGTTTGAGATATTGATTGAGTTATTAAAAATAACAGTTTCGTATTCAGACTCGCCTAATGTAACTGTCACGGGCGTCATGGGACCTACTGATTCAGGTGCATGTGTATATGCATGCGTTTGCTTTTTGTTGAACCGAATACAGTGCGAAACTCACTGAGGTGCCACGTGGCGACTATATACTATTTTGAGTTCATTACCTGACACCTGTAGTCTGTACACTATACGGCTACTTTTGCATGCATTTTTTTATCTAAAGTCAAGAGATAGGTAGATACTAGATAGGTACACACACAGTATACTGTTCGTGTTAGAGCATTTAAGTAGTCGTTAAGTAGTCAGTAAATTTTAAACCGCTCCAGGGAAGGGAGCAGCTTCCCGTGCCTTTTTGGTGTTTATAATTTGTAAATAATTGTTTTCAGGGTGGATTCGCGCGTTGTTACGAGCTTCTAGATGTTCAGGAGAATATTATTTATGCCGGGAAAGCTGTGCCCAAAACTTTGCTCGTCAAGCGGGCGCAAAAAGACAAGGTCAGCTAATGGCAGTCGTTTTACACATTAATTATACGTAATCATGTTAGGATCAGTTTGAAGTTTCTAACAGATATATAAATAAATAAATAGTAAAAGGTTCTGAAAATAAATTTAAGTATTTTAAGTCATTCAACCGAATTAGCAGGACTGTCTTAGATATAAACTGCGCTCTGAATATTGACTATTAGGAATCCTATCTAATAGGATAAGAATATTTGGTTTTTTATTTTGACCGCCGTCGCGGTTGCATTGGATTTGGAACCTTCACGAACCGTATTCACCGCTCAAGTGTGTTACGGCGAACGGCGTTTCGAATTAGTCAATCATTTAAGGGGGTAATTGCGTTTTTAGGTGTTTTTTTGAAAAGCTATAGCTCAGCGTTTACAAATTCAAATCACAAGCGGTCTTTTGCATTAGGTAGAACAATATCTTGTCTAAATGTATGCCATGCATTGAAATTTAACCTGTGTTTTTGTTTTCAGTATAAGCGACTAAAGAAAGGTCCTTTTCAAAATATTACAATTTTTTACAAAAAGTTTGCGCCACAGCTCTGAATCATACGATTACCTGTTGGGGCTGAAAGTTGGTAAGGTTTTTGACATGTTAAAAATCCCCAGGCATGTCCCCCACTTTTTTAATAACTAGTCAATTTACTGAAAAAATAGCTGATAAGCAAACGCACCGAAAATTTATGATATTTTCTTGTAATTAAAACCCTCTAAAAATGTCCACAGGTGAAATTTCGAAAAAGTGAGAGACATGCCTGGGGATTTTGACCTTTACAGTACTGTCCCAAAAATTTATGCTCAGGCATCACTTACAACTTACAAGTACTGGTGGCGCAAAGTTTACATAGAAATCACAAAAACCTCGAAAACGCAACTACCACCTTAATCAAGTCAGTCGAATAATCATAATTCGATTTGTAAAATCATACCATGTTTTTCAGATGGTGCAAGAAATTCAGATTCATCGGTCGCTGAACCACAAGCATGTTGTTGGGTTCCACTGCTACTTCGAAGACAATGATTTCGTTTATGTGCTTTTAGAGTTGTGTCGAAAACGAGTGCGTTGAAAATTGGGATTTTTACTACTGAGATATTGGCGATAAAGTCATCTTTTGTATATAATTTTTTACATTTTTAACCCATCTGATTATATGGATTTGTGTCCCACCTCCCTACAGATGGCATTTAACTAAAATAAGACATTCGTGAAGTGCTAACAAATACGCAAACGATTACATACGTTCTTACTTTTTGTGCGTTAAAGTAGCCCCCATTTCACAGTTAAAGTGCTTCAACACAATAGAACATCATGCCGTTTGATGGGAGAGTTTTGAAACTCACGCTTGTTTGTTCGGAAATCGGTTACACTGCAAAAATACCAATAGCGGGCAGAGGTGCACGAGCACGGGGGAGGCGATTGACTAGGGGTGGGGTTGGGTTGCCCGCCTTCCGGTGGAGAGGGGTCGTCTTGGTTTTGTCTTTTCGGCGACAACCAGGAAAATTTTGCAGCTTTTCGATTATTTTATTTCAAACTGATTTTAAAGCAGTTTTTCTGGCTGAAGCCGGAAACTTTTGTCTATTTTTCTTTGCTTAACTGTGGTGCACTTTCCGGCAATCAGAGGGGGGCGCTTGACCACACATGTGCAGCCAAGGAAGTCTGAGGGGGGAGGGAGCCCGTCGACCGGAGGGGGAATGTGAAGCAATGTGTCCGTCCGCTTTTACTTTGTGAGCCACCAATTTCGCTCCTGGTCCTGAGCCACCGGTTTGTGCTTCGTTAGCCATGTACGGTGCCGACCCCTCATGAGGGTGTGGGCCCCTATGTGCATTGTATGGTAGCGAGTGAGTAACTTTTGGCCAACCCAGAAAACTCGCTTAATGTGCGTGTGTTATTTCTAGTCCCTGATGGAGCTGCACAAGCGTCGCCGGGCCGTGACGGAGGTGGAGTCGCGCTACTTCGTCCACCAGCTGATCGAGGGCTGTGTCTATCTGCACAACAACGGCGTCATCCATCGAGACCTGAAGCTGGGCAACCTGTTCCTCAACGACAACATGGGAGATAAAGATTGGAGATTTCGGCCTGGCCACCAAGCTCGACTTTGACGGGAGCGCAAAAGGTAGAATTAGTTCATTGTAAAGCACTTTCAAGGTCAAATTCAGTCCATTTTAAGGCATAATTTCAACTATACGTGCCGTGGGCAGGGGATTAATTGGAGGGGAGGGGTGCGGACCAACTTTCCTTGATCCGAAAATCCAGCGGATTTTCGCACAGTCAACGTCTTCGCGAGTCACCGATTTTGCTGTTGCGAACACCTTTCAAACATTCTGGAGGGCGGACGAAGTCGCCTTCTGGAAGTAGGGGGATGACAACTTCTGGAGGGACGCCTTGTATGCTTTTAGTTTCAACCATAAATCATTCCGTATATAATATAGATATTTTTCTGTTATTATCTGCAAAAACATACGGGAGTAGAAAACGGCGCTTGTTAGGTTTATG
>JASANF010003053.1:0-21344 GCA_030248245.1 Trissonchulus sp. WLG1_4 | reverse complement strand
ACCTTGATAGAAATATGCAGTAATGCAGAAGAGTGAAGTATCAATTAAAACATTCTTTTATACTGGGCTATATACAGTGCTAACTAAGCAAATTTTACCACCGAATTCGTATGATTAGTTGAAAATTGTCTGTCGGTATATAGTTACATAGTTTTATGAAAAGGTAACCCAGCTTTGCAGGGCATCTGTCCTGAGGGGTTAACCCCTCCTTCCACAATTAGTCACTTTCAATGTATGACTGCTGCTCTACAGCCACGAAACAACTCCATAGCACCGCACCCTAGGCTGGTTCAGCCTTAACGCTATATTCGCTTTTATATTTCAAAATACTTCACAACTTTGGACTTTTGCAAATTCATAGTCAAGCGGGAGTCGTTTGCTTATATGTCTGCGAAGACATACCAGACCCCGCCCGATCTGTCAGAAAAACAAGCACACCCGGCGCGCGCCGTTGAGCGGGCCACGACGCGCCATAAAGCTTGATTCATATCTGAGTCAGTTAGTAAAAGTGCCTAATTTTGAAGACTAAGCGCAGACATGTGACTACCATCTGCTAACCTTCAAAATCTCATTTTTAAACGAGTTTTTACGCTAAACTGCAGTTATTTGTCAATTAAAAATATTAAAACATCTAATTCTTTGAAACTTTTTAAAAATTAGACATTTTAAGATCGATTTAAAGAGGTTAATATCAGTAAAATGTTGTTTAGGCCAAAAAAGTACCCTCTAAACAAGCACTTCTGTTGACGAGCGCACATATATAATTCGACGTGACCACAATAAAGTATTATTTTACCGTATCGGTAAAAGTAGGCGCGGACCGCACCAAGATTTTTTGTCAGTGCTACTACTTAATTTTTCATTTTTAATTGAGTCAGTATCAAGTAAGAGTCTGAAAATCTAATCGACGATTATGTTTTACGTAAAGTACATACAATTTAAGAATTGACTGGTGATTTAGACTGGCATACCTAGCATTTGATTTTTTTTATATCATGCACAGAAACACAAATTAAAACATTCTTACACTTTCGAAGTAACAAAAATGCAAAAATTTCAGAACTGATGGAAATCGAACCTCCTATCCTGTATTTCGCAGTCACACGCCTTAACCGTTAGGTCACAGCTCCGTTGGGTTATTCGATTAAAAGCGTAACTAAATGTTGCTAAGAGCATTACGGGGAGAATTGCCGTGAAAGTTATCTAAAAGGATCGATATTGCAGATCATCGATTTTCAATCTGCCATTGTCGTTTATTATGCAGAGAAACGCACACACACATACACACACAACGCGCTGCGAGTTGTACACAAGTCACAGCTGGTCATTCCAGCAGGTTTCAGTGATGCACTGAAAGTGAGCATGATTTACATGCATTTTCAGTTTCAGCGCATTAACTGAAATTAGTATGCAGGGCCGCTCCCGCAAAAAGAAAGGGTTAAATGAAACTGAACCAGAGATTTTATGCGTCGTTTTTGTGGTTCAGTTTCGTTGAAATGCCATGAGTTAAGAGATCCAGAATTCTAGACTTAGAATAACAATAAAAAATAATTAACTGTCTTGAACAGAAAATACGTCAAGCTAAACAATCTCATTATTGTTTTCTGCTTTTTGGCCCATATTAGCCTTTTCTCCGGCCGTGATCCTGTTTTTAAAAGCGACAAATTAATTTCAAAAGGATAAGATAGATTGTAACTTTAATTAATGCTCAAGCGAAAACCGGGATGTAACTCAAACTAAAACTCGAAGGGTATCATTTAGAACGTTTCATTCAACCTTTTAGTAACAAAAACAAAATTTTCTTACGAAAATACCGTATGACACTGCAATTGAATAAAAGAAAGGGCAAGCAAGACACGGCCAGATTTATCAAAGCGATTCATAGAAGTGATTTATAATCTTAATCAGAAGTGATTTATAATATAATTATTAATCGAAGCGATTTATAAAAGTGTTCGTCATCAGAAATGTTCGTCATCGAAAATGTTCGTCATCGAAAATTTTGGCTTGATCGAACCATTTTTCAACGGCGAACATAACACTAAATTATAACAAATGTTCGTCACCGAAAATGCTCGTCATCGAAAGTTCGTCATCGAAAATGATCGTCATCGAAAATTATTCCCATGATGAGCTCGTCAACAAAAATTATTTCGATGACGAGTTTTGGTCTTTTAGAACAATATTTTGTTCTAAGAGACAAAAGCTCGTCATCGAAAATTTATTTGAACGCGAACATTTCAACGGATGTCTTTAGCTCTGGTCAAATGTTCGCCGTTCAAATAAATTTTCCATGACGAGCTTTAATTGTCGTTTAAAACAAAATAATGTTATAAAAGACCAAAACTCGTCATCGAAATAATTTTCAATGACAATTATTTTTCGATGACGAACATTTTCGATGACGAACTTTCGATGACGAACATTTACGATGACGAACATTTTCGATGACGAACATTTGTTATAATTTAGTGTTATCAAGAGTGCATAATAATAATTAATAGGATATAATTAATAGGATATAAACTATCCTAAGCAAAATGATAAATATAATGATTCGGGTCTGAGTATGCCAATAGAAAGATTAAGTTATGCTTATTAACACACGTATGCGGACTAATCAAAATTGGTTCAAATTTTAAAATTTTTGAATTCTTTTTACCAACTTTATTAAATCACCGCAGGAACTTACCAATTTAACGATATTTTAAACCAAGTTTTCAGAAGTACCGGTGGCGCAGTGGTTTAGCGTGTGGTTTCTACGTAATATGTAAAGACAAACCAGAGGTACCCAGTTCGATTCTGGACCGGTGCAAATTTTTCATTTTTTTTATTTTTTTGATTTTCATAATAACAAAGATCGATCATCTTTGTAATGTCACGTGCGATGTGCAATGCTTCACTCAGCCAATGGGATTGCTCAAAAACTATATAGATATGCAAATGAGTTTAAAAATTAGTATATTAGGGCGCAGAAAAAAGAGAAGCCCGTCAGTCTTGACTGACCAGCAAGCCGTCGAGTTTGACCGAGCATGCTATTTTTGTGAACTGCGGCCTTCTAGGAACAGGGTTCGCAGTTCAACCCACAGGATATCGGCTTTGGCCGTTCTACTGCGGTAGGTGGCAGTTTTCAGCCAAATTATTGCTTGAGAGCAGCCTAAACAGGGAGTCCTTTTAAAGGTGACTGCTGCCACTTTTTGAAGTTGCAGCCTTCTCCTTTAAAGATGACTGCTGCTTTCTAAGGCTCACAGCGTATGCTGCAGAAGCCAATTCTTAGGTTGCATAGTTTGGTGTGCGCCTTTCAAATTTTGACTGAGCGTGTGTTTGATTGTCAATCAACAGGTTCAAAATTGATTTAAGATATAAAAAAGCCGTTTCTGAGTAGTGAGTAGCGACGTAATTTAGAACTTGTATTTAGCAGTCAAATCTGAATAGGAACTGATCTGTCAAACTGTAACTACTCAGAAACGGCTCAGTTTTAACAAAAGTAATGTGGGGTTATGTAACGTCGCAGCCAAACCCATCACTTGACAGTTCTGAAAATTTCCTCAAAAATGCCGTCAAATATTTTGTGGTATCAAACGTTATGATACTAAAAAAACTCTTACAATAAAGGGTGACTACTGACTACACAGCGTGCACCGTGTGTAATCAAAATGCTAATACCTGCATTTGGACTGAATTTATGAAATAATAAAAATGAACTAGACTTAATTTGAATTCATTCTCGTTCTGGTCGAGCCAGTCTAAACTAGACGCACTAGACTTGTAAGATATATTGATAGGTAATCTTTTTAATAATATAATCCTATTATGCACTCTTGGTGTTATGTTCACCGTTGAAAATATTTCCATCAATCCAAAATTTTCGATGACGAACATTTCGATGACGAACATTTATGAACATTTTGCTTCGATAAATCAGGCCCACGTGAGCACTGAGCAGTTCATGCATAATTTTCTAGCAATTTTTTGTTGTCAAAAATTAGTACTTCACACTGAGTTTGACCCTGACCCAAAATTTTGAATGAGGTGGTGGCTGGAAAAATATCAAGGCAAATATTGTTGCCAAGTTTTAGAAAAATTGGTGCATCTTATATACAGTTTGAAATGAATACACAAAGGTGGAAAAATGGCGTTTTCAAAACCTATTCCCATTAGAAAATTTTGACTCAATTACTTTTCTGTTTGTTTAGTTCGTTGACTACACTCACACATTTTATGCAATTAGCATACCTTTGTTTTGGAGCGACAGCCCGTAGCCATGTATGGTTTCAAACTTTCAAAACAATGAAGACGTGAATCTGTGCACCACCCTGTGCTCGACCACCTTATGAGCGATGAAAACAATATGTGCAAAATATAGAAAGTTATTTAGGAAGGAATAACTAAAGAAAAACGAAGATTTTTACGCGGCGGCCGAGGCCGCCGCGTATATACTATATTGCAAACGTGTGCATCAAGAGCACACAATTGCATCTATCGTAGTGTTAAATTGCTGGCAGGTCAGCAAATAACACTGTTTGTGTGAGCGTGTGTGTCTTTATCGTGTATGTATGTACGTACTTGGCGACGTTACCTGCCTGCTCCATTTGCGTATCTATGTATCCACTACTGGCAGTTTTTGCATAAAGAACAAGTAATTTGACGAAACGTGTCACGACAATGTTTCGTGGAATATTCATTAGCGCGTCGGAAGCCAGGAATTTTGAACTTATGGCCGCCATGCCATCACACGGCTATGGAGTCCACAGTATGGGCGCCGTTGGCTACGACATGGTAGCTTAAGCGGATGACCGTAGGTTAGCTGCTGTAAATTATTTTGCTATATCTCGTTCGGCAACATGTACTCAATGTGTACAGTTTTGCAATACAATGATAAATTTTGAACTCAAGTTGCTCACAGTGAGCACGTTTCAACTCTTACTTAGGTACGAAAATTTAAGCAAAATCGACGCACTGTTGGCTAAGCTTAGGAACAACATTTGACAAGTGTATGTAATACGTTGGCTTCAAAAAATTTAAAAAAAGTGCCGCGTTTTATATTCGAAGAATATCCTCAGCACTGCAAGTACGTCACACCGCGATCTGTCTAAAATAAGTTTAACCTTACTCGCAAAACGTGCTTGTTTTGCAACCAATGAGCAAGACGATGAAACTCTATCGACATTGTTTATTGAAGCTCAATTCACAGGCACCTGTAGCCACAGGTCACAGGTACACAAATTTGTGCATGTGTTTACTGAAACGGACTACTGGTAGGTAACTAGTACAAGTCTTCACAGTTACGTCGCATGATATCCCTAATAAAGCGCACGAGTTCTTTCTTATTGGTGACTGCAATGGCAGACCAAAATCGACCCTAAATACTGATTGTCTCAAAGTTTAAAATTACCTAGTTTTGAAAAGTGTGTAACTTCAACCAAAATGGTGTGTCGCCATCAACCACATTTCCTAAAATCAATGCAACAACACTTCAAAGCTTTGTTACATAAACTTTTACTAGAAGTACAATACCGGTTAAAAATTCTGACAAGAAGGTATACCAAATATCAACATGTGAAAAAAAGTAACACAAATCAGTAAGTACAATTATTAGCCGAATATAATAAAAAAAGTTCCATGCGACCAAGTGAGTGATTAGAGGATCCGAATCAGTTATTAAACCTTTGTTTTACATATTTTCAGACAAGAATAAAAACACTGATACCAAGTATGGCAACAATTTATTCTGACTGTTCGCTAAGACGCCAATTCAATAAAAAACTTCCATACCTCATATTATGGACAGTCAAAAATCATGTAGAATTGTTTATAATATAATAAACGAAATAAACTGATATGGTTGAGATTGTACAGCTTATGTAAGCCTGGTTCTTACTTACTTGCCCCTATGTATGAATTCTCGGCAGTGAATATTCATATGGAGCAAAAAGCTAGTGGTTTTAAATTTAAAACTTAAAATATAAACGTAAATTTAAATTCTTAAACTTTGGCTTGAATTAAAACATGCTTACTTTAACTTTGAACTTACTTAAAAAAAGTTATATGCAAGTCTTTGATTTTCGGCTTCAACACTTTACGGCTTTACATAACTTAAATGAAAAAATAGGTCTCTTTTATGCCCGACCAACAAGCAACAATGAATCTGAGATCACTTTCACAATGCTTATTCAGATAAATGGACTAAGGTTGGCTACGTCTATGCGTAACATATTCATAAACTGCACAGCACGCAAGTGGTCATTTTTAAAACCTTTTTGCCGATGTTAAGAATTCATATTAATCTGAAATTTGATGACCAATGATGACTTGAACAGAATTATCGTTCAATTTCGAAAAATTAACAGGTTCTAAACATCAATGAGACAAACATTCTTCACTTTTCTTAATCATTTTCAATGAAGTACTTATAACCTGTACACAAAACGACCAAAAAACAAATTAGCAAAAACTTGAGTGCACTTCAAAAACGGCGGACCACAGAAAACAATATCATTCCTTCTTCTCTCTTTTCTGCCGTGTGGTTTTTGACTTGGACTTAGTTTCCGCCAGCTTAGTCTTATCTGAGGCCAATTTCTTTCTAGCAGCTGCCGATTTTCGCCGATTCAAAATATTTTCACAGGCATTTTCGTCATTTTCAGAGTCGCCGGCGTCGTTCTGTCTGCCAAACTGTCGACTGTCAGATGAGTCAAACTTGTTCCCACGCTGCATTTGCAATTTTCGCGACCACAACACCACACTGCAAGCTGCAATCGGGCAAAAATCCACTACTAATGCACTACAATACGGCAGGGTTTTTTTTCAAAATCGGCACTGTGTAAATGTTGTGTAAATTAAAAATTTGCTGTGTAAATTAAGGGTATGTTGTGTAAATTTTTAAAAGTGTGTATTTTAGCATTTTTTAGGTAAAAATTGACAGTTTTTTCACGTTAAAAGTAATATTTCGACTTTGAGACTCGAACTACATACGAAAATAAAAAATATGAGATAATTAAAATTTTTTGCTTTTTTGTCAGTTCAAGTAACCGACACGCCAGGGCAAGCCCCCCCCCCAAAAAAAAAAATTTCTAAAAATCTGAAACAAGCCCTAACCCCCAGCCCCAGGCCGAGACCCCGTGTACATGCATGGTTTACACAGATAGAGTTGTTCGATCAGCCAGATCCTACACATTTTTTTTAAATCCGGGTGTAAAAGTTTTACAGTAGTTTGAAGTAGGACAAGAAATCGCACAGACGGGCTCAGCATGGCTGATTTTTCACTGTCAACTTTCAAGTGCATAAAAACGAATGCTAAAATAAAAAAATCATAAGCCGTTCAAGAGCTGAAACTGAAGATTTTTTGTTTGGGGGTCAAAAATTAGACTTAATTTTGTTAGCACAAAGAGGTCACAGGCAGCAATCACCACTTTGCGAATTTTTGTAATTTTTACAACCAAAAGAGGCCGTTTCATCACCTTATGGGGAGAAATGGGGCTGTGTAAATCAGTGTGTATTTTTATTTTTTGCTGTGTAAATTAGGCGGCCGATGTGTAAATACACCCTATTTTACACAAAAAAACCCTGCAATACGGTACCAAATACTAATTCGCAGATTTGATAAATCTAAACGTTGCGGACAAGAATTCAGCATTAGGAGCTCCTTTCACAAGAAAGTAGAAAACAAGTGCTGAGATACTGACCATTTATCAGTTTCATTTATTACTTAATTAATTTCACTAATTATTATGAACACTGTTAGTGATAATGTATTAAAGTTTGATATGCAGAAGCTGCGCGCTGATTGGCTGTAATATACACTATTTTAAGAGAACCAAAGATTGGGCCGATTAAGTTGAGAGCATCTGCCTACGATATACCACAGGCAGCTAGAGGAGTGTCTCACTCGCTGTTCTTCAAGTCAGGCAGTATCATGCACTTAAGGTCATACCCTCATTTTTATTATAATAATATAAGTCCATATGTAGTGTATATTATCTACATACTAATCTAAACTTAGTCTATCCTCACAATATTCCCTTTAAATCAATAGCAATCTTTAAAACTGCAAAAGGAGCTTCTCAGAGCCTTTATACTAAAGCCCCTATAAGACAAACTAACCGCTGGCGGTGGCTAAGCTGGTGCCGTCACGATCAAATTTGGAAATCTGAAAAGACAATAAAAATCATAAATTTTATGAACGACTTTCAAGTATTCAGGAGTTGGACTGATTAGTAGTGGCCTGTGGCTTACAATTATTAACAGTCACAACACTGACCCGTGGGAAGATACTATAACATAAAGCAATATACGTACAGTTCAACAACAAATTTGTTGTCAGAGATGCCTGCTTTCAAGTCAAGCGCTGTGCCACCTGCGCAAGTAGCAACTATAGCAGTCTTATAGCTATCAGAATTTCTACCCATTGTCGAATATTCAAAAATCAAAATGACAAAAGGACAACCGGACTAAAGGCAAAATAAGGACGAAATGAACAAAACGACAACTGGACAACAGAAAAATGAATCAACAAGAACTACCTAAATGAAAAGCAAAAAACGCGCACGAATCTGGCTTTACTTTCACAACAAGTATAATATATGAATTAGAGATGGGATCAGTTCCACTGGAACTGGAACCGGAACCGAGACCGAACCGGCAGCACTTTTGGAACCGAAACCGGTAAAGTGAAACCGATCCCATCTCTGAATTATGAATGGGTTCACAGACGTACACAGCTGAGCAATTTAACACAGGGATGTGAGATCTGAGCCAAACACTGGCCAGACTTGGCATCGAAACAGTCGATACTGCGAGCCTCCCCGGACTGATAGCCTGGGAATTTGGGGTCGGGATAGCGGCCGATGCAAACCACGTCCGCCAGAGGGTGCCAGGAAGCCTGAAACTTTATAGCAACTGGTTTTGTGTCATACAATATAGATTTAGTCGATTCTGGGCCCGATTTATCGAAAAATGTTCGCCATCGAAAATGTTCGTCATCGAAAATTTTGGATTGATCGAAACATTTTCGATGACGAACACTTGTTTTTTCGATGACGAACATTTGCTTTTTCAACGGCGAGTTCGTCATCGAAAAAGCAAATGTTCGTCATCGAAAATGTTCGTCATCGAAACGTTCGTCATCAAAAATGTTCGTCATCGAAAAAGCAAATGTTCGTCATCGAAAAAGCAAATGTTCGTCATCGAAAAGCAAATGTTCGTCATCGAAAAAGCAAATGTTCGTCATCGAAAAAGCAAATGTTCGTCATCGAAAAAGTAAATGTTCGTCATCGAAAAAGCAAATGTTCGTCATCGAAAATGTTCATTATTGAAAATTTTCAGCGTTCGAAATTAGATCAGTCGTTCTAAGTCTAAAGTTTAGACTCTAAACATTCTGAATTAGAACATTTTCATTAAAGTCTAAATTCTCTAATAGTAATAACTACGACTAACTACTTCCATTACTTTACTACTACCTAAGACTACCTAATACTACTAAAATTGAGGTACAATAAAGTATTGAATTTAGTGGTTCTGTCTGGTGCCAATAGATAGTGGCAAACTCTCAAAGTTGAATATTATTTTGTTTCAACTTTTCCGCAACATTAACTAAAGTTTTGAAAAACTTTACATAAATCATTTTGAGGAAAGAGAACTAATTTAATAGTTCAGAAAAGCTGAAAAGCTGGTTATAATTTCACAGAGCTCGGTTCATATACTCGCCCTTGTCCTTGTCCCTATCATTTTGTCCTTGAGCAATTCCAAAATTACCTGGCCAGATAAGCCGATTTTTGGCATGAAGATATTTGATCTCAATTCCAGACCGAATACAAAATTCGTCTAAAACGCTTCCGTTAATGCTTCACAGCAGCTGACCGAAATGTGCCCTAGTCCTTCTTGTCCCTCTGTGTTCTCAAGGACTAGTATGAACCGGTCTTAAATTAAGTACGCCTGAACCAAATGCTTGAAACGGCCAGCCGACTCTCTTTGCAGTATGGTCGCAGATATCAGTTATTCAGTTAACAGCTATTAGGGTTGATTCATACTTCAGTAGGGCATACGGACGTCAAAGCCTGTATAATCCGTTTTTTAATTCTTACTTTTTAAGGCAAACGCGCATAGCTTGGGCCTAAGTTGCGTTTATAATTTTGAACAGTATGTCCGTTTGTCCGGATGCCCGGGAGTTTTGGCTAAGTTGAACTGAAATTAACTTTGCCGGGCATATACGGACAAAGTGAAATAGTGCGGTTTAGTATATGTAGATGAACGGACATATGGCTGACAGGCAAAGTGGCAGATGGCTGTACGGGCGAAGGTATGAATTGAACGGCCATTCTGCTGTTCAGTTGGCCCCAATGTCCATACGGCAGTACGGTTATTTTAATAATTAATATCAAAAATTGGTATTAAAAATACTTTTAATTTCAATTATTTTATTATTATCAGTATTAAAAATATAATAAATAATATAATATAATATAATAAATTAATATTTTGCGCTGTTGTGCTATTTACATTAATATTTAATTAATAATAATGTAACGGTACCTTCGCCGCCAAATTACAAAATCTACAAACTATAATCAACCTAAAAGTTACTAAGCCCAAACCCTAGCAAACTCCCTAAGTCAAAGACAGGCTACATAGGAAGACATTAGGATTACGGTAGCGAGTTTTGGCACACACACTACTGTTGGTAACTACGGTAGCGCAATCATCGTAATACAAAGGGCATGCCGGCTTACGTACCAAGTCCTATCAACAACATTCATCAAAGACAGTCACGTAGAAAGCATCATAACAAGTGACATTACATTCCGGAGATAACTAAAACCCAGTTCAAGGTGGTTCGCATGCCATTTAGCCACCGAACTCGCACAAAAACACGAGTTCGGGGAATTAAGGTCCAACAAACAAGTTAAAATTTAGCAAAAAAACACCGAATTCGGCGAACCCGAATTCGGTGAGTAAAATATCAAATTTTATAAAAAGTTAAAATTCTAAAAATTTAACAAAACTTTGGACCAAAACAACTCTTAAAATCCTATAAAAAATCTAAATTCGAGGAATTATATAAGAACAATTCATTCTGATTGGTCAAATAACATTTTAACAAAGACGTCAGTAAATTCCAGAGATGCCTGGGTTAGCAAGCAACTTAGGTATATAAACCCTGCATCTCAGAGTCAAATGTTCCTGGTCTGCGTCCTGGTGTGAAAGTCCTGTCAAGAGCGCTAGCGCTACGTCTTGTATTTGTCAAGTCATCGTCGTATACGTGCTGTGCCGTGATAATAAAGCAACTGTAAGTCGTTTGTGTTTGGTTTGTTAGTATCAGTCAGACTATTAAGACAACGCAATGTACGGACCTGGTACCCGAGGGCAAACGGCTATGGCCCTACAAATGTGACTGGGTATTCACTCTAGACGATCAAGTGTTGCATACTGAATACCCGGTTACATTTCTGGTGCCGTGACCAGGATTAAAATTTTTCAAAATTTTTCAAAATTCCTACGTCAAAATCTGTCAGATTTGATCTTCCCGAGTCACCGAACTCGCAAACTAGTCCGGAGCCAAACAGCCCGCTAAGTAGTTCTGACACAAGTTCGAGAGAAGAGCCCCGTCGAAACTCTAGTATTTTTGACGACCCTCACGTTTCTTTTGTTTTCGACTATTACGTCGACCCCCCACCAACTTATTTCATACCAGCAGAACAATATTTCCAAATGGCAAAGGCGGAAGACGGCGTTCTGCCGCAGGCAGACAGGCGAAAGTGGCTGATCAGCCCTTCGCAAATCCCGATTTTTAAAGGGGAACCTTCAGATGACTTTGATGAGTTTTTGGGTATATTCAACAGGATAGGACTAGTAAATGACTGGGAACCTGATGAAAGGGCAAAATTGCTACCTGCCTTTTTACAGGGGCACGCAGCTGACGTGTGGGAGTCTTTGCCCACTGGGGTACAGGCATCATGGGATGCGGTAACAGGAAGTTTGACTGAAGTTTTGGCAGAAAGGGCTGCAAGTTTGCTGAGTTCTGAGTTGCACCGGCGTGTACAAAGGCCGGGAGAAACTGTAGAAGAATATGCTAGAGCTATTCAAAAGTTGGCTAAAAAGGCATACGGAAAAGATATTAAGGGCACAGCACGTGATAGATTGATAAAGGAAATTTTTGTGAATGGGTTGAATAGAAGTATAAGACGATTCGTTTTGTCCTCAAGGCCAGAAAGTTTTGATGATGCTGTGGCACGAGCCAAGGAGCAAGAAGGGTTCGATGCCATGGATCAGGAAGGAGCCCACATGGCTCGCTCTGTAAGGTTCGACGTACCTGCTAAAAAGACGGAAGATACTTCAGTTATGAATGTTTTGAATGAGCAAGCAAAAATTAACGAAAAACTTTTTGACAAATTGCTTCAAAAACTGGAAGCAATGGAAGCAGCTGGGCGCTACAGAGCACCCACTAGAAGTTCACAGTCACCTGACCGCGGGTCGGGCGGGCCACGCAATCGCAGAACAATTGACGGCAGACCAATATGCAATGCATGTGGTAAACCAGGACACATAGCTGTGAGATGTAATTCTAGAAACGATTTTAGAGCGGATATGGCCCGGCCCGGTCCAAACCCAACACCGCGCAGGTTCTCATTCACCGATCAAAATTATCAGCAAAATCAGTCGCCAAACAGAAATAGCTTCCCCCAGCAAACTAGGAGTGGCTTACAATACCCAAATGATCACCGTGTACGCCATCTGCAAACAGTAACCGATCCAGACACACTGACACACGCAACTGAAACTGATGAACACTCACTGAGAGAGCAAAATCGTAGGTTAGTAGAACGCTTGCTAGACGTACATAGAGAAAGAAATTCAGCCAGTTCTAATATGGTAAGGGGACACTCCGTGATTATTCCAGCAGAAGCTGGGCTGATGGGGTATGCCCCCAGTTTTAGTCAAGGTAACACGCCCATAGTCTACGGAAAAATTTGTGGTGTACCCTCTGAAATGTTGATTGACTCAGGCAGCACAGTCACATTAGTTAGCAGCCGGCTATGGGAAGAGCTAAAGGCCACACGTACAATTGTAACTCCCCGAGTGACTTCTCTCACTGGCCACTGCCTCGAAATAATTGGGTCGTGTTTTGCAGAAATCGAAATAGGCAGTGACTCAGTAACAATCGAAGTACAAGTCATGAAAAATTGTCCCTATGATGCTATTATAGGAACAGACACTCTCAAAGCATTGAAAGCAAATGTAAGCTTCGAGGCAGGAAAATTGTCCCTCCCTAACGGTCATGTGACCATGTATGCCCCTGCGTACGCTGGCGAAGAGATTGCTGCGCATTCTACAGACTACGTGTCCAGAGTACAGATACGCGACCAAACAGAAATTTTACCAGAATGCCAAGCTGTTATCCCCGTTGAAATTGAAGCAACAACCGGAAATACCGTAGGCATACTAGAACCCCACCCACAATTAAACGAAAAGTATGGTCTGATGACGACACCAGAACTGGTTAAAACTTATAACAACCTAGCCCCATTACGAATTGCAAATTTAGGTCCAGATCCTTTGACACTATATAAAGGCACAACGGTAGGAACTTTTCAAAAGTGTGAGGTCGCTCGGGCAGAAACATTTGCAACAATGGAAGGCCAAATAGAGCCTCCTGATGACCCCGACTGGTTAGCAAACCAGCTGGACCTCAAGGACAGTCGCCTCAGTGCGAAGGAGCAGCAGCAGCTGCTGAGCTTACTGACCGAGCATCAAGACATCTTCTCCAAATCAGACTTTGACTTGGGCAATTTTAAAATGGTAGAGCATACGATAAACACAGGAGCATCGGCCCCCATACGTCAAAAACCCCGTAGATTACCGGAAGCTCTCAAGGAAGAGGTGAGAGAACAGATAAAAGATATGGAAGAGAAGGGAATAGTGCAGCTATCTGCTAGCCCCTACGCATCTCCCCTTGTACTCGTTAAAAAGAAGTGTGGTGCACTACGTATCTGCGTCGATTACCGCAAACTTAACGAGGTAACCCATGGTGACTATTACCCATTACCCAATATAGTGGAAACACTGGATCAGCTCAACGGATCCAAATACTTTTCGACTTTGGATTTAGCGTCAGGGTACTATCAAATTTCAGTTGCGGAAAGTGACCGAGAGAAAACAGCCTTTTGTTCCCCGTTTGGACTTTTTGAGTACACTAGGATGCCATTCGGCTTGAAAAATGCACCTAGCACTTTCCAAAGAGCTATGGAGCTTTTGTTTGTAGGACTACTATGGGAAGCTTGTTTTATCTACATCGACGACATACTAGTAACGGGAAGAACATTCACCCAACATCTGGAGAGACTGAAAGAGGTTTTCGGACGTTTGAGATTAGGTAACTTGAAATTGAAGTTACGAAAATGCCAGTTCGGCAGACAATCAGTGCCGTTTCTAGGCCACATCATTTCAGAAGAAGGTGTAGCCCCCGACCCCTCCAAGCTGGAGGTGGTGCAAAATTTTCCGGTACCCAAAAGGCCTAAAGATGTCAGATCATTTCTAGGCCTAGCGTCATACTATAGACGATTCGTCAAAAACTTTTCTAGCGTGGCTAAGCCACTTCACAAATTGACCGAGAAAGAAGTCACTTTTAAATGGAATGAAGAGGCTCAAAAATCGTTCGAAATTTTGAAACAAAAGCTGACTACGGCCCCAATTTTAGCATTTCCTAACTTTACAGAAGTATTCACGCTAGCTACCGACGCCTCCGGCTTTGGTATTGGAGCCGTTCTTGGACAGCAAATTGATAAAGCTGAGGTCGTAATCGCCTATGCCTCTCGTGTACTTTCTAAGGCAGAAGCTAAATACTCAACTATTGAACGAGAAGCACTGGCAATTGTGTGGGCGACCAAACATTGGAGGGCTTACCTATACGGGCGATCGTTTATAATCTACACTGACCATGCCCCACTGAAATGGCTGATGACCATGAAAGATAGCTCCAGCCGTTTAGCACGGTGGGCACTGTCACTCATGGAGTACTCATTTGAAGTGAGGTACAGACCAGGCAAAGCAAACAAACACGCTGATGCCCTCAGCAGACTAGTGGAAGGGGAAGATGATAAAGCCTTTACGATTCTGTCAGACCCCCAGCAGGAGCACAACAGAACATCTGCGACTCCGTCGGAACCGCAGCAGCCAAATTTAGTAGACCGTGTCGCAACAGAACAGCCTAAAGACCCCGTCCTAAAAACCCTCCTAGACTACTTGAAAGATGGAACCCTCCCACCTGATAACAAATTAGCTCTAAAAGTACTGAGTAAATCAGCTCAATTTTTTGAAGAAGGCGGAATTTTATATCATATCTGGCACGATTACGAGGGGAAGCGACGCAAGCAAACCATAATACAGGTTGTCGTTCCCAAAAGTTTAAAATCTGAAATTATGGAGCTGTATCATGATGATACTATGTCAGGCCACTTCGGCATTGACAAAACTTTTGCAAGACTCCGAAGCAAATTTTATTGGGAAGGTATGTACCTGGACGTGCGAGAGTGGGTGCGCACGTGTTCTACTTGTGCCACTAAGAAGTCCCCACGTGAAATAATCAAGATGCCACTGAAACCAATTGAGGTATCAGAACCTTTTGAAATACTGAGTGTCGATGCTGTGGGCCCTCTGCCCGTAACGGAACGTGGAAACAAGTACATTCTTGTGTTTGTTGACTTGTTTACAAAATGGCCCGAGGCATTTGCAACGCCCGACCTACAGGCTGAAACTACAGCAAAACTTTTTGTTGAACAGATTGTTGCGCGTCATGGTGCGCCCCAAAAACTGCTAAGTGACAGGGGTACAAACTTTCTCTCTGAACTAGTTACGGAAACATGCAAAATCCTAGGAACGCGAAAACTGAATACGACAGCATACCACCCGCAAACCAACGGCGCATGCGAGCGCCTAAACAAAACGCTAGTTACTACACTATCTATGTATGTATCTAGTGATGCTAAAGACTGGGATTTGTTCATACCGTACGTACTCCTAGCCATCAGAACAAGCTTTCACGACTCAACACATGAGACTCCATTTTACTTAGTTTATGGCAGAGATGCATACTTGCCAAGTGAAGTAGGGCTACGAGAGAAAGTACGCACCGTGCAAGCAGATGATTATAGGAAATTGTTAACAGAAAAGATGGCCGACGCCAGGAAACTAGTGTGTGAAAACTTGACAGAAGCACGAGGCAAACAGAAAAGGTATTATGATAAAGGAGTACATCTAGCAAAATTTTCAGTAGGGGAAGCCGTGTGGATGCACGTGCCGGCGGTTCCAAGGGGAAAGCCTGCGAAACTTTGCCACTTGTGGAAAGGCCCTTTTCGAATAGTAGACCGACCCACCCCAGAAACAGCTACGGTGAAACCTTGTAATGGGCGCACTGATAAAATACGGACGGTTAATGTGAGCCGATTAAAGGTTTGCTACTTACCCGGCAAGCCGGTACATGAGGTACCGCCACCAGACCCGAACCTACTCCCGGGAGATGCCCAAGAAGGGAGTGCTTTTGAAGACAACCATGAAATTGTCGCTAACCCCGGATCAGACATATGTGATGTAACAGATACACCACCACCCCCCATAACAGATGAGGATCACAGGCTCGACCCCCCATCCACTGAGACAGAAAATGGCAGTGATCGCCAAACCGAGTTCAAAATCGATACAGTCGTGTGGGCAAAGCTCAAAGGGTACCCGGCCTGGCCGGCCAGGATCGCTGGCAAAGAGGAAATCAACCTGAACCCACCCAAAAAAGGTAATAACTGGGTGCTAGTACAATTTTTTGGTGACAAAATGTATGCGTACGTAGATAAGACCCTATGTAAAGTATATGCAAGTACGAACGTGGAGTCAGTCAGAAACAGGAGTATTAAGAAAGCTGTAGATGAGGCTAATGCCTTCCTAAAGAAACACCAACAAAAAGTGGCAACGACTACAGTCGCCGGACGCGGAATCACGCTACACAGTTACGGTGTCTTGGTAGTATGCATGCTGGCATGCTGCTTAAGACTCGTTCATACGGCAGTTCCACACATCACGACGACCAACCCACTTACGTGGACAGACACCCCTAGCATGAAACTTCGACCTCACTACTCTACACTGTTCACACGCATTGGTTATCTGGACAACGCACATGACTTTATAGATCACTTTATTGTGGTACCTCTGTCTGAGCACTCGATTGAACCCATCCCCTTACAGGCCTGTTTGCAGGTTAACGAAAAGTTGGGAAAGAATTTCGAATGGGTATCACAGCTCGTTTCCGAACTGTGCAACCTGACAATCGGGTTGAACGAGAGTTTCACCAAAACTTTTGATCACACTACGGAGCAGTTACGAAATATTAGGGAGGATATTTTATACATCACAAAGACCAGACCCGTCTCAAGTACCGGTAAACAAAAACGGAACATCCTGACTAGCATTGCGTGTTTCATCGAATCAATATTTGGTGGCTGCTCAGACAGTGGTGCCGATGCAGAAACTGTTAAGAAAGCACTTAGGATGGTGAAGTTAAGAGAAGATAACTTAGCAGTAGCTGTTCATCAGACAAGTGCAGACGTAGTGACAGCATCGAAGCTAACCATGAAAGGATTCAAGGATGTCAGTAGTAAAATGAGACTATTGGAACATGCTGCCGAAAGTTTGAGGCAATCACAGAGCATGTTAAAACGGCAGTTAGTAGTAACGCTGAAGCACTTGAAATTTTTGGGAGATGTTACACAGTACCAAACACAGCTGCTAATAGACGTGATCGCATGGATAAGCCATGTGATGCAATGGCATGACCAAATTTCAAACGCTCATGTGATCTTAACTGCGCTTAGAAACTTAGACAATGGGTTCCTACCACCGGAAATAGTTAGCCCCCATAACTTTAGAAAAATAATTGGGGGAATCCAAAATCACCTACAGATGTCAGGGTACGAACTGTTCTACAATACCGAGGAGGTAGATGCCTACTATAAGACTCAAGTAGTCGCAGCAGCTTTCGCTGACGGCGAAAATTTGATCCTACGACTCAAAATACCTATCAGGCACCCGGAACAAATTTTTGAGATATGGCACATTGAAACTACTCTGATACCTTTGCAAAACGGAACGGCGTTGCGGATACAACCACGATACCCTATAATAGGCATAAACCCCCGCGAGCGCAAATTTGTGGTGCTTACCCGTTCGCAATTCGATAAATGTAAATCGTCGGTGAAGGGGATTCGCAGTTGCCGTCCCCTGGCGGCTTGTCCTCAGGAACGGACAATTTGCGAAGTCGCGCTCTGGCTAAAAAAACCGCATAATGTAATAGAACAATTATGCTCTATACAGATTGTTAGTGATGTGATAAATGAAATCCCTGTTTTCCAGCTAGGCAATGGCCGCTGGTTCATTTCTAAACTCGAGGAACCCGTAAATATTACTTGTGGGAATCAAACCCGACGCATAGAACTGTGCTCCCAGTGTATAGTAAGTATTCCTTGTGGCTGCAGCCTCAAGCAGAATAGCATTATCCTACGTTCACCCGCACGCACCTGTCTCAAAGGAGAATTACAAAATATTACGAAACTACAGGCTCCGAATTTATTTACTATGCGTGTAGAAGGAATTACAGCTAACCAACACTTGTACGCCCAACTACCGAATTTTGGCAGTAGGAACTGGACACAAAACGTGCCTTTAGACATTTTAAAGTCTCTTAGTGAGAACGATGTCAGCGTAAATTTCAGTAAGTTAATAAGAAACTTGGATGAAAAGAAAGGCAAATTTTATACCGTAGACGCGTACATATCAAAAAGAGCTGAAATTGCAATGAACAAGATACATAATAAAGAGGGATCAAGCTCTTCCTGGTGGTGGTACGGATTACTAATAGGAGAAGCTATTCTTTTCGTACTGCTTACACTGCAGTTCATTAGTGATAAATTACAGACATGGCCTAGATTGATACCTAGACGAATTGAGCAAACGGGGTTCGAACCAGACTCGAATTATGTGACGGTGGCTGAGCGAGCAATAGAAGCACCAGCTGAACCTAAACTGGTGTTTGAGACGCATAAAGCTCTTACTAGGAAACTGACAAAGTAGGAAGCACAGTTAACTAAGTACCTGTACATATACAAAAAAAAAAACTTTGAAAAAAAAAATTCAAGTAGTCTTAGTAATAGAGCACTGTATATATGTGCTGAACGTACCTTATATATTTACACTATATTATATATATTTAAGCAAAGGTCTGTACAGCGATGCTAAAACACAAAAAAAATCCTCTTAGTTGTGAAGTTACGAAGTTATGAAGTAATATGACTTAAGACTAAGGGAAAAAAAAAAAAATATAATATATATTTTATTTTATTTTTTTTTTTGTTTTTTTTTTTTTTTTATTAGTACGGAGGGCTGAAAAAAAAACCACAATTTTTTAAAAAAATTTTTGGGGTCTTAAATTTCCCCCCCCTTCCAAACAAAAATAGTAAACAAATTTCCCGAAGTAATTTAAATTCAAACTCAAATAAAAGCATAACGCCTACCGTTAACTACATAGCTAAGGGAAGGAAAAATAAATAGAATTAATGAGGGATCAGGTTGATATTGGCCTGCGAATCGGCTAAACCGATGGCCACAGCCTGATCCACCAGATGCATGAGTGGCATAACATGGTGCACGAGGAGAAACTCTTTAATTTCAGGGTCCGTTTCAGCTAAGTACGCAGGGACAAAATAATTAAAAAGCAGGTCACTCAAATGTTCCACTACAACTTGAACGCCTGGCATGCTTGGCTGACTACAACAAAATTTGCACTGTTTTAGTACAAAAGTACAAGAGAAATAAATAAAATACTAATTTCTGTATAGTCGTACTCGTAGGCATGGTAAAATATAGCTAAATAACAAACCTAAAGGCCTGTTGGGCTGTAACCCAACAGAAAGGAGAGCTTACATGAAAAAAAATCGAATATGAAGCAAGAGTCGCAGTGTACATGCCGACAATACGGTCTTTACAGCCACTGAGTATTTTGTCCCGATAAATTAATGTACAAGGCTAATTGCCCAACACAAATCACAGCAAAGCTTTGAGAGACATATACACGGGATACACACCCCTGTACACGTAATACCAGGAGAGAGAAAAAAATGTACATGAAGTTAATCCTATACACCATTGGACGGACCAAACTCTAAATGTTGACCCAAATGAGCTAGAATAGTAAGATAAGTAATAACTAAAGGTGTTAGTATCTAACTAGGGTTAGTAATTCAAAGGGAAAGCTCACTAAAGTGTCCCATTAGTCCGACCCCTGAAGCGGTGAGCCGGGGGGGGGACGGATGTAGTCTGGGAGCGCAGTGGGGAAGATGAAAAACTATCTGCGGGTCTTCGGAAGCAACATTTAAAACCGCGATCTGCGCATCGATAAGCTCCTTGACTATACCATAGTAGACGAAATCAAAAAGTTCTTGATCCTCCTCGTCTGAACAAAACTCTTGTAAAATAGTAATAAGGCGTTGTATACGCCGTGCCAAATAGCCAGCTTGTGGCACTCTACCCACAAAAAAAAAAAAAATAAAGAAGGGGTAAGTTTTAAAATGCACGGAAAAAGGAACAAAGACCCGGAGCGGCCCCGGAGCGCCCTCGTACAAAGGAGCTGGGGGGGGCTTAAGTTGCTGGCCAGCAGGTGCGGCCTCGGCGGTCCTAAATTTTAAAACGCTTGCACTCACCGCGGCCGGAGAACGGACAACGGGCGGTCGTGGAACGGATACCGGATCCAGCCCCCTGCTCCCCAAGCAAAATCGGAAACAAAGTGCAACCGGTGCTCAGCACCGACACCTCAAACTCGAGCTCCCAAAGTTCTGACTCATCTGGGGACTCCTCAGATTCAGAAAGTTCAAACACACTCAACTTATCAGGTCGAAAAAGTGCGACCGAAAGGTTTCCAAAACCACAGCCTAGACAACCACTGTTGCCCGAAACCACTCAGGCCCACTGTAGTAACAAATACCATGAAAAAGTGCAAACTAAGGACCAAGGGTCCTTTCTGAAAAACCCCCCAAAGTTGCCTAAAGACCTGCAAGCAATAGTTCGAAGAGACTCTAATAACTATAGCAAAATGATTCACGATCAAATTTCGGCGGCATCCCAGTTTGGTGATGCAAGCCTACCAAGCATAAATCATGCATTCAATTTTATTGAAGAGTGCACCGCAGCCTATGCACTTATTTGTGAAAAGTTAGAAGACGCTAACTTGGTTAAGGAAAATATGGCGGACTACCTTAAAAAGTTAATCATGAAAGTGCACTACGAAACTTTGAAAGTGTTTAAAATGTGATCAG
>JASANF010003052.1:0-18176 GCA_030248245.1 Trissonchulus sp. WLG1_4 | reverse complement strand
CTAGGGCTACCAAAGTGGACCAGTGCACACCATGCGGACCAAAGAATATCAACTGACACCCCCGATCGACATCAAAATCTCAATTTCGAAAATTTGCCCCATTTTGACCCCCTTAGGGGGGTAGCATGAAGGGGCCATAGTATGGCCGCCATACTATAGGGAGGTTCAGAGGGGTCCTAGACAAAAATAAACCTCGGATCTGTGTTCAGGGGCCCAAATTACCCCTAGAGACATCAAAATCTCAATTTCGAAAATTTGACCCCTTAGGACACCCTAGGGGGGGGTGGTACCCTGAGGGGGCCGTAAGGGGTTCAGAGGGGTCCTAGACGAAAATGGACCTCGGATTTGTGTTCAGGGGCCCAAATTACCCCTAGAGACATCAAAATCTCAATTTCTAAAATTTGACCCCTTATGACCCCCTAGGGGGGGGGGGGGCACCCTGAAGGGGCCGTAGGGGGGTTCAGAGGGGTTCTAGACGAAAACTCACTTCGAATTCGTGTTCAGGAGCTCAAATTACCCCTAGTGACATCAAAATCTCAATTTCGAAAATTTGACCCTTGAGGACCGCCTGGTGGCCGGGGGGCGTGTTTCCATAGTGCACAACAATAGGGCACTATGAAAACTGCACAGCGATTCGGCACTGCACTGGTAAAATGCACAACAAGCTGGCACCATGAAAAGTGCACAGCGTTTAGGCACTATGCAGAAAAGTGCACAGCGGTGAAGCACCGTTGCGTAATTTGTAACGACATATACTTATTAGCATATTAGCTATGTACTCCATACTGGGTTTTTTTTTCGCTGGCAAATTTTCGCAATTTTGCGAAAAGCTTGAAATTTTTTTCGCAAAATCAAATTTTTTTTCGCAGACTTACTTTTGTTACTTAACACAGTAGACTTTACATTTAAATGTTAATAAAACATTATTCCGCCTATACAGGATTAAGACTGACATAGTTTTCACCATTTTTGGCCAAAAAGCAACGATTTTGACATTTTTATTAAAATTTATGGAGCCGTCCTGAGAATTTTGTGTAATTTTTCACAATCGATGCTCAGCCGTAAAGAAATTTCATTAGACCCGGCGACGGCCAAGGACCAAGTTAGGCCTGAAAATGCTAACATTTTGAATTGTTACTTAATTATGTTACCTCCGACTGGCGACTACTGTCTATTAGTGTTACATGCAGTCGGTGTGATAAGACATGGAAAGAAATGTGTCCCATTTACAGTCACTAGAAACATCAAGTCACATAGTTGCACGGGTCCGGGCTTGGGGAATTAAAAAAGTCAGAGAAATTTTCAATTTTTAGGGCAAATTTGGTCAGTTGGGGACGTATCGGAAATGTTTTCCGACTAAACCACAAAAATCAGACCTTACGAGTTCACCTCCACTGCGTCAAAATTTTTTTCGCAATTTTGCGAAAAGGTTTGAAAATTTTTCGCAATCAGCAATTTTTTTTCGCAATTGCGAACGTTTTTGCGAAAAAAAACCCAGACTCCATATAAAACAATATACGAAACAAACAAAATATTTATTTATTTTGATTTATGTAGCTACATAGCAACGTAGTCATTTGAAGAAATGCATGGAATGCAACGTATGTAGCTTTTATTGCAGCAAGACTCATCAAATAAACACATAAAATTCAAATTTATAAATTTAAGGCGGACCCTCAGCCTAAGCCCAACTAAGCTTGATACTAACTCTAGAACAAGGCCTATGCCCAAGCCTAAATCCAAACTTAGCAGATATTTGAGTGTTTTTGAAAACGCACACGGAGCGTCACACTTGTAAATCCTTGTTGAAAGGAGAACAAAATTGTACAAACACATGGGCGTTTTTTAAATACTGCGCATCTAAGCCACTATGCAAGCTACACGTGGATATTACGTTCATTATACTTTCAACAATATCAAATCATATTAGCTTTAACAACAAATAAACGATTTCGACTGACAGTAGTTGCTATGATCGTAAGAATAATAGTGTCAAGAAAGGGAGGGGGGATTCTTACCGAAAGAAAAACAGCATCATCATCAGAATGACCCAGGGGGGATTCGAACCACCCATCTCTGGATCTGCAGACCAGCACTTTACCGTTGAGCTACTGGGCCGATGATGAGCTGTCGTAAATCCCTTTAAGGGGGTAGTGTCGCGAAAGCAGTTTTGCTCATAGGCTGTGAAAATAGAACTTTTTGTTTTGAAGTAGTACATGCAATGAGAAGCTAGTCCAACGCTGTATGGTATCAAATAATTACTGCCAGACATCACACTATCAATATTGACAAATATCCTGGACCAATCGTCATTAGTAAGCCAGACATCACACAATAGGGACACAAAAGTTCGAAAAATCAAGCCAGATATCAGATTGGCCAGCTTGTGAAGTACACATCATGTGTGGACGCACAATTTTTTGCGACAAATAAGAAAAAAGGGAATTGAAGGTTCGTTTTTCTTCTGATTTGAAAATAAGCGTCTAGATTTTCCACAATTTATCATTATTGCTGTTACTATTTTACAGTTTAAGTACAACTTCACAGTTCAAACTAGTATTACTCCACAGCCGCTACAGTAATCTGCACTAAATTTTGTGTGCATAAACTACAACATATGTGCTATTAGTCTGTGTAAAAAAACTAAACAGAAAAATTGATAAATGTGACTAAAAAATGGAATGTGAATAGGTTTTTTTTTTCGTCATTTTTCCGACTTTGAGACATTATTGCAAACTATATGCTGCACCAATTTTGCTGAAACTTGGCAAAATAATTTGTCTTTTGGTAGATTTTTAAAATATAGAAAGAACAATTTCTTACATTTTACTGAACAAGTTTTACAGTCGCGCAAAATCGACTGCTTTCGCGACACTACCCCCTTAAGTACTCTAGGGGCCCTATCTTACTTCACAATAGTACCAGTCATCGTTAAGCAACTAACTGTGAATCTGGTCGCAAATACAATCAAATACTAATGTGTGAACAAAATAGTGCTCCAGTGTTGTGCACTTTTCTGCATAGTGCCTAAACGCTGTGCACTTTTCATGGTGCTAACTTGTTGTGCATTTTATCAGTGCAGTGCCAAATCGCTGTGCAGTTTTCATAGTGCCCTATTGTTGTGCACTATGGAAACACGCGGCCGGGGGGGTACCCTAGGGGGCCGTATAGGCGAGTCCAGGGGGGTGATAGGCAAAAACTAACCCCAGATTCGTGTTCAGGGGCCCAAACAACCCCTAGTAGCGAGATTTTATGAAAAAATTCGAAAAAAATTTTCCACCCCAAAAGTACCCTAGGTGGTCACTTTTTGATGAGACCAGAGACTTCTGGCAATTTGACGGGTGCCAAAGTGAAATACCATACACGACGCTGACCAAACAATATCAACTGACACTCCTGCATGTATTTATTGTGACATCGTAACAATACAGCACGAGTGATTAGCCATTAAAGATTAAAGCGTTATACATTGACAAAGTCACGAAAAACCATGTTATTCGCATACGAAACGACAGACCGCCATCTGTAACCGTCTTGGCAGTACTGCCCATAGGTAGCCTACCCCCATAATACACGTGAATTACCTTCCGAGACCCCTCCCCTGCGCTACAGTTACACGATCGACTCCAAAATAGCAGATGCACTATAGCACCACTACACTACCCTGCATGCAAGAGATGGAAGCTACCTCACTTGCGTGACTTCTCAAAATTTGGCTAGAAATTTTTCGGACTTTGTTTTTTTCGGACCCCAAAAAAGGGGTTCCCCCCCTCCCAGCAGAGACCGAATGGGGACGAAATTGAAAAAAGTGGCCCGTCACTTTGCAACTTTGGTCAAACTAAATGTGAAAAACATATAATCATGACAACCCTACAAGCGTCCGGTCCGGTAGAGCTGTTGAAAAAAAAAGACGGAAAGTGTCAAGTTTGCAAAAGTCTTTTTTTCATATCTCAAGTTAGACTCAACCAATCTCTCCGAAATTTTGCAAGCATATAGCCTTCTACTAGGCGGATACACACACCAAATTAAAAGTCATTCGCTTGCATATATTTTAAGTTATTAAAAAATTAAATTTCAAAAATCCGCATTGAGTGGATTTTCTCCTATTCTAGGGTTAGGCGCTGTCGCGCCAACCCTGATTTTGTCAACACTTCACACTACATACTCATCTCAACGTTTTCTCATAAAAAATTATCTCATATTACAAAAAATTAACAAGTTGCACTAAAAAACCAAGCCATACCCAATCACTATCGAAAATAATCACAGTATCCGCGGCCGTCAGGTTGATACCCAGCCCACCGGCTCGCGTGGAAATCAGAAAAATCCGCAGATCAGGATCCGTGCTGAACTTCTCGATCTAAAATACGGAATAAAAATTTGTACATAATATTTACAAAAACTGCGTGATATGGGTCACTTCTAGCTTCTAACCATTCTTAAACGCCACGACCATAAAAAAATCGATACCTGCTAATCTGTTTACAAATTTACATGTTTACATTTTTACAGAGAAATTTACGGTATAATTTACGAAATAATGTAAGGCCGACTGAAGTCTGAACCACACTGCTACGACTGTCTGTATGAATCGAGCCCACTTTATGCAAAACAAATCAGTGGAATCAATTTTTTTGGTTCAACAGCCAAAAAGTCTCTATTAAGAAGAGTAGACTTCCACTGGAAAAATAATAAAAAACAGTCTGTTTAATTAGTTCACAACCGACTGCATGTTGAATAGCTATTTCTCTGAGCCCTGTGCTCTTGCTGGTATGGACCGACCTGCTCTTGTCGGTCAGCAAGCTGTGTGCTCCCGTCCAGGCGACAAAAGCGGTACCCCCTCAGCCAGCAGAAATCCTGCACAATGTCCAGCACACGGGTCATCTGAGAGAACAAAAGGACCTGAAATTAAACAAAAATGAATTGAGATTTGAATATTTGACAAAAGTAACGGTAATGACCCTGCTGGACGCAACTGATTTGAAAACCATTGAGGGGAGGTGTTTTATGACAAAGCAACGTACATACATACCTAAGTATAGTTTGTGTGCATCGACATTCTTTTATGAACAAAAAAAGACTAATTTTTGCATTTTAAGCCGAAATTGGTCAATTGGAAAGGCATTGGATTCGACAAAACCACAGAAAACAATGTGGGAATTTTGAGTAAAATTTCAGATACAGTCGAAAAATAAGGCGGGGGGGGGTCGTCCATCCATGTTACCCAATTAATGATTACGCCCTTGGCTCGGCTTCTTACCAAAAATGACACATGTAGATAGCACATAATACCGAGTTTTTTAACACTAAGACAGTGAAACAGAATCTGTAACAGTGTAACAGTAACTTCTGCGCAGTAGGTATCTATCAACTGTCTATCACTTCACACCTTATGTCCATTTTCAAACAGATGTTTGAGCATTCGGTCCAGAATCATCATCTTTCCCGACTGCCTCACGATATCTTCGTCTATTTTATAGTCCCCCGTTTCGGTCAAAGGGTACTGCAGCAAGTAGGGGTGCAGGGCTGCCTTCCGAAGGATAATCCACAGAGCGCGCAAGGGCAGGCGGTCTTCAAATAGACCATCGCAGGTGGCGTTTTCTTCGCTAAAATTAACATGCTACACTAAAACCCTGATTTATATATGCAAACGCCTCTTTGTGTATAAGGCCCGGTTCACACAGACGTACTCTTTACTTTTTACTTTTGGGCCAATAGTAAAAATTTCGGTTCATACAGAACGTACTTTTTACTTTTGGCCAAAAGTAAACGTAGAAACGCGGTCTACTTTTTCCTGTCGCTACCACAGTAGCGACAGGACCTTATATTTGATTTGCCCTAGCGAATTACACGTGTTACGTGTAATCGTTTGGACAAAATTGTGTGTGTGTTTGTGTGTAAACTTACCGTTATGCGTGATCGTGTTTTGTGTGTAAGCTGGCCCAGGCGGCCAGTTAGCCAACTTTTGTTCTTGTTGCTATTGGTGTTAGTTTCGCGGATTACTGTAGGCCCAAAAATGGCAAATTGAGTTTTCTTATTTCATGTTGGCGTTTTTTATTTCCAAAGCACCCGACATTTTTTGTTTCAAAAACTATGGGATGGATTCAAGTAATTTTAGATTGTCCAGGTAGCTTATAAAACAGTCAAAGTTACACCCAGAACTAATAAGTAAAATACAGCAGCTCAAAAATATTGAAAAACAACTAGTACTTCCCCCCACCCAGAATTTAATAACTACCCACGTATGAGTTCCATCAAGTAGCGGTACGAGCAAAAATAGTTAAAAGGGCTGTTCTGCATGCGGCTATCCAATAAAATGATGCCGGATTTAGGCTGTTTTTACAGAATCTTACCGTTAGGTGTAAATCTGTCAAAAAAGTGCCACACATTTCTGTGCTGTGAATTGCCAAAAAATTCCCAATATATGCCTTTAATTAAAATAACTAGCCCAAAAAAGTTTAAAAAATTCCAAAGGATGTTTTGGGGCTGTATTCACCGATTTTTGCATGTTTATGGGTTATTGCGAATTGTAAAATTTTATTATTCTTGCATTGCATGACATGCGAAAAAGTTTACAGTTGGTTACTGTGTGGTACTTCGTTACCAAAGTAGCGAAGCTTTGTCCTAAAGAACCAACTAAATTGTAAGACTGGATCTTCCTACAGGACAGTCTATTCATACTTACACATACAGCCCTATGTCCCTTCAACCGACAAACTTACGAAATAATCACGCCACGATCTGAACTTCTACACTATTAGTGTCGATTATTTCATAATTTTGTCAGCTGAACGGACATACGGCTATAGGCATGAATTGGGCCTAACGCCCGAAAACCATTCCAAATGTTAAAAATAAATATAAAGTGGGTAGCGACAGGTTTAACTTCCTTTGAAGCAAATTCTTCCAAGTGATTTAGCTTCTACCGAATATGATTTGCACTCAAAATTACTGATAATGGTGCAGACCGCAAGGCTGGTCGTGGACATGGATAAGAACTCCATAAATTTTGCATGAAATTGCTGCTTGTTACTTTTACAATCTAGCCAATCACAATGCTTTCACAGAAGCTCCGCCTATTGAGCTTCATTTTTATTGGTTAGATTTGCTTTTTGACTAGAAGTGCTTAGCTATTTCTGGCAAACTTATGGTCACATTCGGATTTATATTTGATTTTCCGAATTTATTCGGTCAATGTTTCTTTTCTTGCTCCTTGCTCAAACTTTCTGTCTCTAATTACTCAGATGTCAAAATAAATATTGAGTTGTGAGTTAAGGTGGTAGTTACGTTTTCGCAGCTTTTTTCAATGTTCTATTTTGTAGCAATTACTAAATCAATTTACAAACGGTCTTTTGCATATTATTAATCAACTTATTTTTTTACAAAATTACAATTTTTCAAGAGTCGGTGTTACTCCTAGTGTGCACGCCAACTATTTTGGTGAATCTCATCAGCTCAATTTTATGCATTTTTCCCCGTATTTCGTTATTACTTCACTGTGGTAAAAAATTCCGCATACAATTACGCAATTTATACCAAAGGCACGTTGATGTGTTACGAAACTGCTGGTATGCTTAACTAAACGTATTAATTTAGCAGATTTTTACAGTGAGCAAAAGTTTGCCTCAAATTTTTCTAAAAAGTCAAGAAACGGCAGTTTTTATGACTTTGGTAGGCTGTAACTAAAAAAATAATCAACCTTTTCACTCAATTCGAAAAAGGTATAGGGCAAATTTATTTGGCTACTGTCAAATAAGCTGTCTTCGCATTCTTATGAACGGAACAGGATATTGGTTACTTCAACTGAAATCACTCATTATGCTCAGAAATGACGGATTTTTTAAAAAATTTTAATTCAGTTAAATAGGGCCTCATTGGGTCATAATACATTAAGCACAGTTTTCCCGTACCCGTTGAAAAAATGGCAGACAAAAGTTTTAAAAATGACGTTTCAGGAGACTGAAGAAAATTTGCAATTTTTGAAGGGGTTTATTAACACTGCCAATGCTCCTGGCTGCTGTGACATATACTAACCAAACTTTGCAGGTATAACAGATGCATAAGGGACTATGTACATGTAAATTATTGTGCAAAGTGGTTATCGGTATTTCGTGATATTGGCATGAGAAGTCAGAATTGAGGTAAAATAACTTCAAAGTTACGGATCGCCTAGAACAACTAACAGAAATATGTCATATTTTAGCTGAAAATATTCTTAAAATAAATTGGGTTAGACCTTTTTTTGATTGGCTTTTCTGAGTAGTGTAAGAGCCACAGAAATTTGCATACAATTTTGTAAGTCCTCAAAAAATACACAAAAAATCCAGTTTTTTAGCTATAAATTAACCGTAAAAGTTTGAATCAATGTCAAAATTAGCTGAAATATTGCTATTTACATTCGCAATGTTCGTGCCAAGTTTGGTTATGTTCGATCAAGTAACTTTTGAATTATTGCAAAAACTTCGAACACGTAACTACCACCTTAACTAACATATGTTAATAGTTACGTAGCACTATCGACTTTATTTGCATTGTTAGTTTTGTTACTGTATAAAACTCTCAATAACAGAGCAAGAAACAATAAGTTACTGATTCTAACGCGTGACTACTTCAAGTAGACTTTACACAATTTGCTGAGCTAGCTGGTTTAGCTTAAAATAGCCACACCTGAGACTACAGAGCTACAGTGGCAAGTGACAGTGTAATAGAGGTCTGAACAAAGGAACAATTAAATTACAGTAAAATCACTGTTAGCTCACAGAAGCTGGCCTTATGACTCGTTAATTTACACAGCCCAAGGTGTGACAGTAAGCTGTATAGGCAACAGAAGACTAACAATTTCGCATGGGGGGGTAGAGGTTACGATAAAATAGAATTAGCATCTCAAGCCTAAGGGCGGCATACACTTGCAAATTACCTTACTGAAACAGTTTTTTAATTAGATCCCCACTACCTAGTCGATTTCATAACACTACCTCAGCGCAAGAAACCCCCCCGCACCAAAACAGCTATTCTTTAAGCAGACAGAATTAGCACTAGACTATATTGCGGACTGTCCAAACATTATTATATAATAGCTTGTAATAATTGCAAAACCATAGCATTATGACTTGGGCGCAGTATATAAGCGTTACTGTAGTCCTACCGCTCCCATTATATCTCCCCCTCCAGTGCTATTTACATTAGCTACACTAGGACCCGAAATTTGATTCTGAGCGGGCTCAAAACTGCAGACCGATCAAATATTGGCTCACGACATAGTCATGATTTTAGTATTCTCCCAAAGGCCCAATAGTGGCCGTAGTCAAGTCATGACTTTTAGTAGCATGTGTTTAGTCGATTAGCATGGTTTCAGCAGCAGCCCTACTAATCTGTTAGTAGCCCTACTTAGTGTTAGTAGCGCTGCCTTATTGTAAAAGGCTTGTTGTTGTTTCAGAACACTCACTGTCTGAGGCCCAATTATTATTGTAAATTGGACTGTATGAATTGGTATGAAAGCAGTGCTGATATTTTGGATACTTTGCATTCTTCTTGATTCTACTGTACTTATTAAAGGTAAGCAAGCATATAGTAAGGCCAAGGGTCCAGTGCCATGATAGATTAACTGTAGCAATTCCGCAATGGAGTACAAAGAATTTATAGAAATTAACAATTCCACCTTTTTGCCATCTGCAAAAAAAGCATCTCTTTTACGTTAAAAAGCCACAATTTTGTCGTCCTCTTTTTTGGAGAAAATACCATGCATATTCACGATATACAAATATTCCAAAACGACAATGTGGCTTAAGCTTTCAGCTTTCTTTGCCTTTGTGTATAACTTATTTATGAGGCAATGAACTTCTCAAGAAATTTTGGCTGCAGATTGCTACCTAATACAATATAATTCTTGAAGTGGCTACGTTCGTCATTGCGATTTTCAATTTTCGCAGATTTCATTTTTGATTTCGAGCTGGAGTTCGCAACGGGTCGAAATTTCATTACCCTACCCGACCCGAGATCACGTCTAACCCGACCCGACCCGCCTTCTGGTGAAGCTGCTACACAAAATCTTCAGTTTTCTTTGTTACGTTTATCTTTGTTTTGCTTCAAGTTTTTTACGTTAAGTTATCATACGTTTTGATAAGACTAAAGTACCTAATTTTGGCTAAAAAGAAAGCCCAACCCTCAAATCCTACAAGTTTTAGACTGGACAGGGAATGTTCTGCGCTTATTTTTCAAAGCTTAAAATTACACTGCAATTAGAAAACCCAAAACCGTTTACTAAATCCAAAAGCCAACATGTGCGAACTCCTGGGGAGAGTGACTTTTCGAGTTTTTTTGATTGTGTTAAAATGCACTTAATTGCAATTTTAACGCAAAAAAACATATACATTAGCCTATTTCTTTCAAAAACAGTGCAACTTTTGACCAGGGCGGCATAAAGTATAGTATTGGAGCTCAAATCACCGAAAATTACAAAACTGGTGGGCCGACCTGGCATATTTTTAGTGGCGGGGGGGCTGGGGGGGCGCCCCCCCCATTTGGTCCGGAGCCCCTTCATTTTGGTCGCGCCCCCCCATTTTGAGCCCCCCCCATTTCAGATGGGGTGCCCCCTCGTAGCCTAAAATTTTTTTCGGAAGGACGTTTTAGCGAATTTTTAGCTGTAGCGATTTCGTGTTCGTCGGGTTTTTGAGTCCTTTTTGGCTAAATTTAGTATTAGCGTAGCTATAGTAACGTATGAAAACGTAACATTTATCGTATAATAACCATTATTTTCTGTAAAAATAGTGTTTTATTGTGAAATTGGTGCGCCCCTCCCATTTTGGTTGACGCCCCCCCCCCCACCCATGGGGAGGGGGCTGCCCGCCCCATCGCGCCCCCCCCCCCATAAAATTTAGCCTAAAAATATGCGAGTCGACAAGGGTCCAAAAGCTGACAAATTCGAAAATTTCAAGAAGATTTTTACAATTTCTCAATACAATTTTCTCAATGTCATTTTTTGCTACGACAGAGCAGCTAACAGGATACATTAACATTGTATTAAGCAAATAAATCGTGCAGATTGCACCCATATATACACATGCACACAATTTAATGAAACACAGGAGCAAGAAACACTGAGCCACAAAGCTGCGGGGTTCTGGAAATTTTTTTTATTTTCAGGCCACAATTGGTCAATTGGAGACAATGTACACAATTTCATTTAAAAAATATCGGGGCGGGGGAGAATTCCCCCCATTCCCCGCCCTGGCTACACTCCTTTTCGTTATACAGTTTCCGAGAAATAAAAACCATAAGTTACTCAGAATTAAGCAAGAAATCGGTCTATTTCTTATTTCTACCTTAATACGTCATGGAAACTGGGCTTTTGTAAAGTTGAACCTACGCTTATTTAAAGTTAACTGTAGCTTTGATGATGATGATGATGGCTTGTCAGAAGACAGGCCACGTGCGCGGGCCGTAGGCCCATTGCACGTAGTATTAAGCTTACCGTCCCGGCTTGAGCTGAACATCACCTGAATAGAGCTTGTGTCAGACTTACTTGACTTCCATTGTTAGTCTATTAGTCTTTTTGTAGCTTTAGCATACCGTAGCATGGCCTCCAGTTGTAGATCTCTAAATTCTTCTGAAGTTAGCTTGTCCTTCCCGAATTCGAGAAAACGTGTTGTGGTGAAACGCTCGCATAACTGTAGCTAACTGTGCTTTTATTGAAATGAAATATCTTTCAAACTACAACTTGAAACATTGTCTTTTTCAACCCAGTTCATTACTGTCTGTAAATGTCCATCCGCCCAACAGAAAAGGTTTTCGTAACTGGGGTAAAAAATTGGACACGAATCATGGTTATTTTTGATCTGCAAACTCACACTAGTTCCGTACAAACTACAAAAATTAAGGCCATCAACTATGACAACTTTTCATGTTCTACTCTTTTTGTATGCACTTAAACATTTCTTCAAGGACACGTCTTAAATATATATAAAATCAACTCGGGTCTAGACAAGCAAGAAGCACCTATATAATGCCACAATAACCCACTTAAAAAGCCACTAGTCAACACTTATAAAATTTTACAGTTTTAAAAAGCAACCTCTATTATATTTCAGGTTACGACGACCGCCAAATAGCCTTCATCCAGCGACCCCTCCAGCTCAGATTCGATTACTCCCGTCGTCGGGAGCGACCGACGGACCGTTGGCCTGACCTATACCGTCACAGGGGTCAAAGTTCAGCGAGTCAAAGGGAGCCCAAAGATGACGACTACCGATCCTCCAGCTACTATAAGAAGCTGCTAAAAAAGCAGCGATCCAAAGATGCTCAGCAGCACTATAGCAGAACTATCATCGATGCATATCGACCCCCGGCCTTGTTACGTCAAATGCGCGGCATCTACGACCTATTGCCACAGCTAGGCGGCGCCTTTGAACAGAGCCAACCCGATACCAGTAACATTGAACAGTTACTGCAGCTGTTGCAGTTGAAAAACAGCCGACCACCCATGGCCACCGCTGCGCGACAACTGTCCAACACAGACCGACTGTTGCAGTTGCTGAGTCAGCAGCAGAGTGGGGGCAGAGCTCAGTCTGATTATGCAGCCCCTGCCCCACAGCTGGGGGGCGGGGGCGGTGGTCTGGCTAGTCTGCTGGCACCCGACTACCAACAGAGTAGCCTGGGCGATTTGCAGACGTTTCTGGGGCGACAATTACAGCAGCAACAACAACCAGGCGCTCAAGGCGGTCTACTGGGGGGAGGCCAAGGACTGCCCCAACAGCAAGCAGGCGGAGGGGGCAATCTTGGGGCACTGCAGTCATTGTTGGGGCAGGGGGGTGTCGGACAACAGCAGCCACAGCAGCCCAACAACTTGCTACAGCAGTTGGGTGCTCAACAGGGACAACAGGGCGGGCTACTGGGAGGAGGGGGCAATCAGGGTGGACTTTATGGGGGAGGGGGTCAGGCGGGGCTGCCTGGTTTGCAACAACAAACTGGCGGGGGCCTGGGCGGTGGGGGACAGAATTATAACGCTCTACAGGGCTTGCTAGGCCAACAGCAGACAGGCGGAGCTCAAGGAGGGGGTCTGGGCGGCTTGCAGCAGGGGGGTCTGGCCGGTCCCAGGCTCCAGAACCCAGCTCCGGCCGGGGGCATTGACACGGCCGGCCTGCAACAGCTATTGGGTGGTAGCTATGCACAACAAGCCGCGCCCTCGCCCCAATACAACCCCACGCACATCAATCAACTCATACAACAAGCCCGTCTGCTAGGCGCCACCAGCCAACAAGATTCCCTCAGCCAGCTGCTGGGAGGTCCGGGAAATGCCCAGATCCCGCTACAGGGCAACACGGGTGGATTTAATCTGGGCGGTGGGGGTGGGAATAATCTAGGCCAGCTAGGCGGTGCCCTAGGAGGGGGTGGAGGTCAGCTAGGGGGGGCCATGGGAGGAGGGGGTGGCCAGCAACTGGGGGGTGCTCTAGGCGGCGGAGGAGGGCAGCTAGGCGGCCAATTAGGGGGTCTTCGCGGCGGCGGGGGGCAGAATTTCGGGGGTGGGGGGCAGAATTTCGGCGGCGGCGGTGGGTTTGGGGGCGGAGGCGGGGCAGCCAGTACTCAGGCCCGTAATTTAGCCCTCCTGGCCAATCTACAAGGTCTGGGCAGTCTACGCTCGTTCCCCACCCGTTCCAGTCCAGAAAATGAGCTCCTAGAACTCCTGCAAGCTGCTCAAGCTCAAGACGCCTCCTCAAATTCGGGCAACAATGGCCAGTCCTCAGATATCGCCGCTCTATTGGCCTTGTCTGGACTTAGCAAAAACGGGGTCCCGGCCGCCGCGGCCAATAGCCTGCTAACGGGGGGCATTTCAACCGGGGGTCTGGGACAGCAGGATTTGGGACGTCTGGGGGTATTAGACCAGCTATATAATCAACTGGGATAATTTGACTGATTTGTTTGCTCTTGTCAAGTGGACATAATAGAGATTGGGCTTAAGGTATTATGTACTCTTGATATTCATTGACTCACTAGCTCTACCAAACCATAATTATGTTGTTCTTGTGATACTGTGCTATATTAATGTAAAGGTTCTAGTTTTTGTTTTTTCTTTGTTTATATATTTTTGGTCACAATATGCCGTGCTGTTCTGTGCGTTTGTTTATTCTCGTCACTGTTGTTGATTTCTACTGATCTATTATATTTCTGGCGCGTACGTTATAAACTATTATATAGTAATAAACATTGCAAGCAACAAAAATTACTGATAATATCTTTGCAAACAAGATTTATGAGAGTTAAGAAGAGGCACTATATATCTCTACTTGTATCAGTGAAAATTTTAAGTTTCGGGATTTTGTTTGAAACTTACACGTTGCAGTCCCCCGTGAAGGTGCATCGCAATAACTGCACGTATATAAATGAAAAAATTTGATTACGGGCTCCTAACAATTCTAAAAAGAGGAAGGAGTGCCCTGAGATTCTAAGGGCCTTTTCACAAATTATATTAACTGGATTAGATTAAATAGATTAACTTCATAACTCAACATAGGATTAACGTAAATGTATAAAATTTTGCAAGCAGATGGAGATGACATAGTTTAGTTATTATGCAAAGTTTCATAAACTTTCATCAAACTAATCCTGAGTTACTGAAGTTAATCTAGTTAATCTAATCCAGTTAATATAATTTGTGAAAAGGCCCTAAGAAACTTGAAATATGTAAAATAAAGCAGAATTTAAGAACCTTAATTAATCTGGGTAGGAGCCTATCTTAACAGGATAACTGCCTTTTTAAGTGTTGTTCAAAGGCTAAAAACTTAACGTTTACAGATTAGCATGTTGTCCCAAAATGAAATGCTTGGACATAGAGAACCTTAATTTTTGACCTGGGTAGTTTCTGGACCCTAACTCAAGTTTTATTGCATACTCATACTATTTTTAATACAGCTTCAGCAACTTACTCTTCACTGAAAGTGGTATGTGAATCTCAATAATCAACCATACATAGGCAACTCTAGTACAAATACTAAACCGAATACCAGGACATCAATCAACATAATTATAAAGTTAGTACACATGAATATGATACATACGATAATCTACCTCGACGCTATTTGTATCCGCTGGCAAAAGAAACATTCAATACACCAATCTCGGTCTATTCTTATCAACACTGTCATGTTCTTAAATTCCCTATTTTCTGTTTTTCTACTTTCCAGGCAGAAAAGCTTCAAAGTGAAATAGTAAACAAAGCGGTACAGCATTGAAACTATAAATACAAAGAATTATTATAATATCATTACATTGAAAAGGTCACAGCGGTGCGCATCAATACAGGTTATTGCTTATCACAACACAAACGCTTAGAAAAACAATCGTACATATTAAAACTAAAAAAAAAAAACGAATTGCATGCATCAAGGTTTCTGCCAACCTTGCACCCACCTTTCGGTAATATCCATAGTGCTTTCATTAACGCTGACCAGTTTTTCATACTCTTCCAGGGCATCGGTGTCCCCCTCGATGGCTCGATCCATAAGCTCGTCGATTTCCAGGTAGTTGACACAGCGTGACTTGCGTCTGCGATCGCCACGATTCAAATCCAGGGGGATTTTCTGCTCCAGCTGGAACAAAAATAAGAATAGAACTTATTGTTTAAATAACATATTAAATCAGCCTATTAGACAGAGTGATTAAAGCCTAGTTCATACTAGTCCGTAAGTGTCCGTAGTTGTCCGTGTCCGTAAGCACCATTAATAAGTTCATACATCTAGGGACCCTTTACGGACAGTGCGCGTACCCCTATAAAATAACACCTACACATTCTTTAGTGTAGGAAAGCAGGTTTTAAAAAATCCATAAAAACTATCCACGCAGTACGCACACTAAAAGAAAGCTGCAGATGTGATATCATGACTTTTACAAAAAATTTGCAATGTACGGATGAATTTTACGTACACTCACCGACACAACACGAGACTATTAAAGCTTTTATCTGACTGGCTGATTCCTTGCGGACACGCACAAAAGTAGAACTGAATTCAACTTGACTTCCGGACATCCGTACAGCCCTTACGGTCATTCACGGACGTGTCCTTACTCCTTACGCATACCTGGCCGAGACAGTATGAATCAAACTACCCTGACGGACACAGACAGCCCGTGCGAACAAGTATGAACCGGGCTTTATCTGGCAGATTAGTTCACAATCAATCATCAAATAAGTCACCTTCGCTTCTGCTGCCTCCAGGATAGAGCGATCCAGGGCGGACTTATAGTACTGCATCTGTGTCTCGCTCATGGGCGCATAAACGAACACTTCTCGCTTGGCCGGGATTTGCAGGGCCACATCGGCCTTCACACGTCTCAGCAGAAACGGAGTTAAGATCTGCAAAATGATAGAATTTATTAATAGATCATATTATTATCTTGTCCTTGAGGACACAGGGACAGGGACAATGAGTAATTTTGGAGATTTAACTATTGTTTTGGCCACAGATGTACATGTGGTGTCTAGGGGGCAACCCGCCCCCCCCCCCCAAGATAAGAGAATACGGGCTTAGCCCCCCTCAATTGATCCACCGGGACAAGTCCCGCTCCTTGGTGCTGAAAAGGTTCCCGAAAACTCAAAAATTGCCCCAAATTGCTGTAAAAGACTTCAGAAAATAACCAAAAGCTGAAAAATCGCTAAAGAAGCAACTTTTTGCAAAAACTCCCATTTTTAAGCAAAACTAGACATTTTTTTGCGTGTTTGTCAGTTAAAGCCCCCGAAGAGTAGGGACAATCACCCTAAATTTTCGGAAAATCCGAGCCCGCCCCAGACCAAGAGCCCATGTACACGTATGGTTTTGGCAGTTTATTCTTTACTAAATCTCGAGCCAGCTTACGCTAATCCTAAGCAATAGTGTTATTGACAACGGCAAACACTTATTAACCAATAAAATACAAAATAATGGTTTATACAAAATTTGCTTCAGTATACCCACGGTTTTGTTCACCTACAGAAGTTATGAATAAAAATCAAGCCTAATCCAGTTAGGTTAAATTAAATTAGTTAAATCTATCTATCCAATTTCATACTAATTGTAACTTGCAAAACGCCATGACTTGTTTACCTGGTGCAAAGTCTCCAAAGCTTTTCGCTCGAATTCTTGATACAAAGCTTCGCCATTTTCTGCCGTACCGAATAGTGCGGAAAAATCAAATGCAGATTCAAATCTACAATTGAACTTGAGTTTATAGTCAAATTTGGTCTACTTTACTTCTGAACTGCTAGCTTAGGGCCCATTCCTTTACCGGATTAAAGGGTCAATTTTAATCAGACTAAACGGTTTAAAAATTAAGCTTAAAAATGCCATTCCGAAACCTCCAGATTAAACTTTGAGCGCGCTGCTTTTTAACCGGACTAAACTATGCACGCTAATGTCAAGAGTACATGTTAAATCTGTTTAGTCCAGTAGTAGTTTTGGAATGGGGTCAGACTAAAATTAATTCGCTGACTTATTTTAACTCGTTTAGTCCGTTTAACCCGATTTGCAATTCCTAAACCTCGGACTAAAATAAGTCCAGTCCATTTAATCCGGTAAAGGAATAGGCTAGGGATGGAAGTCTCGGTCCCGGTCTCGGTCTCGGTCAAAACCCGAGACTAGCCCAGACTCGGTCTCGGTCTCGGTAGTGAAAAGTCTCTGTTTGTGCCCGGTCTCGGTTTTTGTGCCCGGTCTCGGTTTTTCAAATCTGTGAAAAATTTTCCTGTGGTCCCCCCTTTGGTTTATATTTTTGGCAGGAAATTTTTTTCGGAAGTTTTTATTTCACCAAAATTTCACTCCAAAAAGTGAGATTCTGACAATTTTTTTTCCCGAAAACAACTTTACCGTGGTTGTTTAGCAGGGTTGGCAGTCTCGGTCTCGGTCTCGTAAAAACGGACGAGGCTGGTCTCGGTCTCGGTCTCGGTAGGAAAACCGAGACCTGCCATAGGGTGTTCTCGGTTATTTCAGATAAAACTTGAAGTTTTCAAAATTTTCCAAAATCACGAAGATTTTTTTACAATTTAAATAAGTTTCCTAATAGAATGCCAAAAAGCATGAAATGGTCATCTGCTGACAGAAGAAATGTCAGTTCCCCCGCAAATTTTGTGCTAACTTCAAGTTCAAACTTTGTATATCAAGCTAGATTTTATAATTAAAGTTTGCGCAAGAATGGGTTGTCTGACTGAGCGATGT
>JASANF010003051.1:0-34787 GCA_030248245.1 Trissonchulus sp. WLG1_4 | reverse complement strand
GCCTATTCCTTTACTGGATTAAACGGACTGGACTTATACTAGTCCGAGGTTTTGGAATGACAAAACGGACTAAACAGACTAATCGAGTTAAAATAAGTCAGCGGTTTAATTTTAATTTAACCATTTCCAAAACTACCACTGGACTAAACGAGCTTAACAAACACGCTTAACATTAGCGTGCATATTGTAGTTAAGTTCTTTTAGGCCGAGTAAAAAGCAGCGCGCTAGAAGTTAAGTCCGTTTGGTCCGGAGGTTTTGGAATGGCATTTTTAAGCTTAATTTTTTAACCGTTTAGTCCGACTATAATTAACCCTTTAATCAGGTAAAGGAATAGGCCCTCAGAAAGTTCTCGCGGTTGTAGAAGTGCATACACTGAACACTTATGATGGACGTTATTATTAACGAAATCATTATCAAATAATAAAAATCTGTTTATAAATCCATGACATTCGAGTTGCTAAGTAAAATTTTCATACTATACCCAAATCACTTCAAAACTGAAAGCTTTCTTCAGCTAGCAGTATACAGTACCGTGTCGTTCATTTTTTGTGGCTAAATTTTTTAGCAAAATTTTAGCGATCCGCCGTAGGCAGTTAAATAGTAAACAGCATGAAAATACTATATAATGAAAAAAATTACAATAAGAATATTATAAGATAATACAGCGTCTCTGGCTTTCTAGCTTTTTGACGTTTTTTACTAAACTTAAATCGTAAACTCCTATGACAGTACATTATGTAGAGAACGGAAGAAGCTATTTCAGTCTACAATCTTTTGTACTTTTTTTTCGGGACTGTTGGTTACAAATCTGCAGCTGTAATCAATTACTGTTCCTGAATTGAGAGTTTACTGAAAACTTAGACCCCTCATTTGTTGTTTTCAGTTGATGAATTAGAGCCTAGCCTAGGTTTGGCAGATTGGTGAAAATGCCTAACTTTCAGCGATAGGCTACACATGTTTGAATGCTAAAGTAGCTAAAAGCAGTTGTCGCGTTTGTCGCTAGATGTGTGGTCTCATTGTGAAAAGAGTTCCTTATTAATTCCTATAGGGTAGTGCTGTTTTAGTATTTTGTTGCTAAATTTTGTTTTTTATCTGCAAAATACCAATATTAAAATATATAGTATATTAAAATTGATTCAATTCTAAATCATATATAGCGGCCCTTGAGATAAAAATAATATAAACAGTAATGAACCTCCAAAAGTTAATCAATCCAATTCATGTATGTATTTGATTTTCTACTTACAAATTTTAGACATTGCCTGTGTTCTGTTAAGGTGCCGCTTTGAGTAACTTCAAATAAATCAAATGGCTATCATTTTTTGTTTCTTGCTGATACAAACTTTTTTGCTCAAGTACAGCCAAGACAGACATCACGCACGTCTTTTTGCCAAGTTTGAAACTTCTGGGACCATTTTAGCAAATTTTATGATAACATAAAAATTAAAATTTTGCAAAATTTGTCTAATTTTTGAAATGACGTAGCTCCACAATGCCTTAAATAAATTTAACACCCAATAGCTTAAATTAAAGACAATTATCTGGTCGAGACACCATTTTTGTCGAATTTTAGTTAGTGGCGACAAATTTTTAGTTATTTTATTTATTATCGAAAGTGACGTTTTAGAAAGCCTGTCATATTGAGGCAAATCATAAAAATTACAATTCAAGAAGTTCGGTGCCTCCATATACGTCTGGTCTAACCGTGTGCAAAGTTTCAATTGGATCGGTTTTTGCAGCTGAGAGTAATCTTAAAAAAATGTACCCTATAGGCAAACCCACATCCCACAAACCCACCTAGCTCACTTTCAGAAACCTGAAGTTTGCCTACACATACGTATTTTCCAAAAAATAGAGCTAATTTTTCTATAGGTACTAAAATCCGGTGAGAAAAGTTTCAGAAGCCAAAGAGTACCAAACGAAAAATCAGTTTGAAAAATAATGTATTTTTGTCAATGTTGGTCAACGTATTTTGGAAATTTTTTTAGAAAGGTTTGTCTATACAAACGACTTTTTGAAAAGGCGCAACTAGCAATTAACTACTTAGAACTGTTTTAAAAAGTATCAAAAGCCATATAGAATTTTTTGGTACATCGATTTAAAGAATTTTTCCTATTGAAATAAGGAAAGTCTACGTCGAATTGTTTATTATTCAAAATTTAAAGAAAAAGTTTCAAGGATCTAAAGTTAAACTTTTAAATTTTTAAATTTGAATTACAGTTTAATGTTTTAAATTTTAAGTTTTAAGAAATAAAGTTTGATTTGTGATCAGAAATTAAATTTCAAAGTTCACGTTACGACTTCAGTTTCAACATGACCAACTTTCAACTCCAAGCTTTCAGTTGGACACTTCAAGCTAAAGTGTAAAGTTTAAGGTTTAAGGTTTAAGGCTTAAAATTTAAGGATTAAGGTTTAAGGATTAGTGTCGCCCAAACAATAAACATTCACTGGCAGCTGCTCACGTCAGCTGTTGACGTTTTGGATTTCCCTACTTAATTCCAAGTGGTTTCCAGGCAAATAAGCTAGGAAGCTAAACGACCGTTAAATTGCGCATCCATTATATGTCCTTATATGCTTATTATATGTCCTTATATGCTTATTATATGTCTTTATATGCGTGGTATATTGACAGCTAAAGCACAAACCTCAGAATGTTTTGATTTTTAGCCGCATGTGGCAATTTGGGGATTTTTTGAGGCATTTTTTGACATTGTTTTTCAAGTGCAAACGATTTTGCGTTTATCATTTATCTGCTAATTTTTGGTTGCCGCCAGTTTCAGAAGTTTCTGATTTGTTCCTGTTATCATAAAATGTTTTGAAGTTAACATAACTCTTTTGCTTTTCGTTTTATTTTAAAGTGCTCATTTATTTTAATGAATTGCTTAAAAGCAATTATGGTAAAAACTTCATATCAAAAGTTAAAAATTAGTCTGCCTTAAATTTGGAAATAAAACATTTAATTTGCAATTAATTTTTGAAATTTTTAGCTATTAAGATATTTCGATTTTTAAAATTTTTTTGTCAGAGAAACATGCCAGTCAACATATATACCTCACTAGTCAAATATAAACTTAGTATTACTCTATTATCTCACTTCTACCAATAAATTAAACAATTTTTGTCATTATAATGGTTTTTAAGTGTCATAGTCAAGTGAAATATTGTCATAAAAATGCCAAAAAAGAAAAAACAATCATTTAGTTTCGTGACTTAAAACAATTCAAGTGTTTTTTTTGAAGGAGTTCATTATGAACTCAGAATAACTAACACATATATAACACTGCACTAGAAAAAACTCAACATTACTGAAACTTAACGGAAAGTTTATTTTATTAAAATTCAAACATGAGGATGCATGCGTATGTAGGAGTTAAGTCCTTTTTGTTTTACGGCCACTTTTAAAATGGATTAAACGGATTAGATTAAAATTAATTTTGCTAATAGCGGAGCACAAGATACATAACAAGTAGCCCCCAAAAGGGGCAAGGTTCCTTCACCAGTGGCTACCTTTCAGATTTAAAAGAATTGGGTTTTTCGATACTTACTGTAAGCTACACTGCGTATCTTACTCCACTGTTCTCAACTACATTGCGTGTCTTAGTTTACGACCTACCGCATTACCTCGAATAAAGCCCCTGTCTTGAATAAAGCCCCTGTCTCGAATAAGGCCCCCGTCAAGCTCCACACGAAATTATAAAGCCCCCGCCTTGAATAAAGCCCCCGGGGGTTTTAATCAAAACGTCCTCGAATAAAGCCCCCCGTAACACAGCCTGTGATACGTATTTCCATATGCCGTTGCATGTTGCCATATTCACTAGTGGTTAGTTATTAGTTATTACTGCGTGCCGACCGTTATTCCTGTTGTATGACACTATTGGGTTGCCGACCACCACTAAGTATGGGCGCAACGCATTGTATTCGTTTTTCTGTTTCTTATTTTCTTGTTAGCACAAAAAGGGGGACAATTTTAATGAGTGTTACAGACGTCGCTATAAGGTTAGTTATATAAATAGATAAAGTAAGGTACGAAGGCATAGTGGGTGGTCCCCCTTGTGGTACTGTGCTTGCAAGCCCATCTTGGTGACCTCCTGACCCCGTGGGAACCGAGTCACGTGAACCACAAAAATCGGACTTTCGCAAAAAGTGAATCATCAAGAGTTCCCCCTAGTAAACTTAGGAATCTACTTATGTTTTGATAATTATACGTAACTCCGTTGTTTTTATCTCTGTTAACTTTCCATGATGTTTTCTGTGCGTGTGTTTGTGTCTTTGGCTGCCTGTTAGATTAAACTAAATTAGAGTTACTAAATTAGAGTAGTAACCACTCAGAGTTTGCAAAAACTGGGTTTCCTGCTTCCACAAGGTTTTCTCTCTATAATAAATTGCCTGGTATAGAGGGTCTTCTGCTTAAAATGGGGGGGGGGGGTGCTTGCGTTGCCGCCGGCAGACAAAGGAAGAGTTTATTCTGTCCGGCCTGCAAACAACGACCACCTAAAGAAAAGGCGCGACGCGCAACTAGACAAAATGCAAATAGGCGGGTCGAAAACAGAAACACGCACAGGCAGGAAATACACAACACACAGTACAGTACGTATACACAACACAGTACGTAGTGGCCAGCGGACAGGACTGTAACAAAATGAACCGTCTTTACCTAAAATACAGGGCCTTTGTTTAAAATAGACGCTCCTCTGTCTAGAATAGAGGGTCTTATGCCAAGGTCGGAGGGAGCCCGGTGTAGCCACTCAACAAGTTAAAATTTTAACTATTTAACACCGGTACCTAGCTAATTGGGTTCCCACATTTGTAGACTGCTGCCTGGGCCGCTGAGCGTATGTACTAAACACACTAAATTTAGAGTTTTCAAAAGTTTTTATTAATGCAACTACAAATATACGTAAACGGAACTGCAAATATATAGAGATGTTAAATGTCTGCTCATTCATAATTCGAATTGATACAGTTAGTTGAGCCACCTTGTGGTTGTGCTCATGATTGTTTTGTCGGGCTATAGTTATTTTGACAACAACAGTAGCAAAGCAACCGGTTTTAAGAAATCTACATACATAATTCATGAAATAGTTTACATATGCAGCACAAAAGAGAGGAAAGTGAGTGGACTGAGTGAGTAGTTGAAGTCATACGTGTCATAGCACCACGTGTCAATGTCAGATGTCATAAAATCGTGTGTTATGTAGGTATAAATGCTGTGCCTTGTTAATACGTGTTAATCTGCACGTACGTACTGTATTTCAAACTTTAAGGCCACTTCTGCCTATGGCCACTGGTCTAGTTTGACCTTTTGTTCTGAACCTGGTTCTTGTAGTCTATGTGGGAAATAATTAGGAAAGATGAAGGTTGTAGTTTATTTGGGAAAGGTTAGTAGCCTATCTGGGAAACGATTAAAAAGGCTTTAGGGTTGTAGGCTATCTGGAAAATTTAGCCGCCTGTTTGGGTTGTAGACTATCTGGGATCTAGTCTATCTGGGAATACGCCATTATTTTGACTTACGTCTGGGCGCAGTTGCTCAAGAATATAATTGTTATGTATAATTGTAAGATTTTACATGAGCTGTAGGTAGTTGTACAAAATGCTTTGAGCAACTGGGCCTATCTGGTCAGAAAAACTTCATTAAAAAATAAAGCTCCCGCCTTGAATAAAACCTCCGTTTGGACCTTCACGAAAAAATAAAGCCCCTGCCATGAATAAAGCCCCCGCCTTAAATAAAGCCCCCAATTGGACCTTCACGAAACAATAAAGCCCCCGGGCTTTATTCGAGGAAATACGGTAGCCTATTTCTTAACTAGGTTAACTACGTACAAAAATAATGCTGCAGGATGTTAACAAGCAGGCCCCAAAAGGGGGCAAGGTTCCTCCGCCGAGTGCAAAGTCTGCGTATGTTACCCAAAATATTTCAGCGTCACCTTTGTTTTTATGTATTTCCATGTATAGAAGCACTAATACCTGTGTAAATACTTGATTTACTTTGAGTGGATAGTAGGTGCTGATTTCAACAAATTGGTCAAAAACACATGTCTTAGTTGCCAAAAAATTCTTATTGCATGATTTGACAAGGAAATGTCCTGTCAAACAAAACAGTTTCTGCAGACAAAAGTTGCGTAAATGTTTTGCAAAAAAAACAATGCTTGGGTGTCAAACCCTTGACGTAGTCTGTAGAAAGTTTCGTTTCTAGCGCTTTTGACCACTCGACCACTCCACTTCGATGAGTAGAAATGTTTGGTTATTATGACTATGTAGAAAGAAAGGAAGAAAACAGACAGCAGTCTAGACATTCACATAATTAGCATGTGTATTTACCATACAATGAAATTTTAAATCTCAGAATTTTAGCAAATGACAGCTTAATATCCGTGCAAAAGTGTTGTTGACTACTATTTCATGAAAATTTGCAAAAAAAGACTTGTTTTTGAAAAAAAGGGCTGTCGGTTCCCATACTGATTTTACATGTTAATCATATGCGCTGAACAACATGTGGCTGCTACTTTTACACTACGCAGAGTTGATTTCAAAACAATAGTTCCTTCTCTAGAAGGAACAAAAATCCAGCTGCATCGAGCCATTCGGCTCAAAAGTTACAATTTGATCTGAGTTGAGCACATCAGCTCGAAGAAACGATAAATAGTGAATTTCAAGGGCACTTTATATACTGCTGGTGAAACATTACGTTGCCGAGACTGTAAAAGTCTACCTACATTACTTACTACAGCATTCCTCATCGATTATTGATTTTTATGCATATACGCAGACAAAAATTAGTAGGCAGCTCCTAGGCTGAAAATACACACAAAACATACAGGTTATGCAGCCTGCTCAGCAGTGTTTAACGCTGTAAACCGTTAGGTTCAAAACAATAGTTCCTTCTGTAGAAGGAACAAAAATAGCCGGCTGAAATATCCCCTACGTGGCTCACATACGGTACCTCGGTGTGTGCCACGTTTCAAAAAGTTACGTTTAAGGGGGTAGTGTCGCCAAAGCAGTTTTGCTCATAAGTTGCAAAAAGAGAGCTTTTTGTTTTCAAATTGTACGTTCACTGACAAACTAGTAAAATGCTGTATGGTGTCAAATAAATACTGCCAGACACTAGACTACCAATATCTACAATGTTTTGAACCAAACACCATTTGTAAGCCAGACATCACACAATAGGGACATGAAAGTTCAAAAAAAATCAAGCCAGATATCAGATTGGTCAGCTTGTGAAGTACATATAATGTTTTGACGCGAAATTTTTTGCGACAAATAAGAAGAATAAAAAATAAAGGTTTGTTTTCCTTTTGATTTTAAAATAAGCGTCTAAATTTGTCACAATTTATCATTATTGCTGTGACTACTTCACAGCTTACGCACAGTTTCACAGTTCAAACAGGTATTACGCCACAACCACTCAAGCAATTTGCACTAAATTTTGTGTGCATAAACTAGAGCATAAGTGCTTTTGTCTGTGTAAAGAATCTAAACAAAAAAGTTTATAATTGTGACAAAATTATCGAATGTGAATAGGTTTTCAAAACGTCATTTTCCGACTTTGCGACTTCACTGCTAGCTGTATACTGCATCAGTTTTGCTGAAACTTGGCGAAAATGTTTGCCTTAACACTTATTTTCATAATATATAAAGAACAATGTCTTATCATTCACTGAAAAAGTTTTGCACTCGCGCAAAATTGACTGCTTTCGCGACACTACCCCCTTAACTGACGCTGCGTTATTGATGAAATAAAGTTAAATCTAATCCGATAAATCTAATTTTGGATAAGACCCTTCGTAAAAGTCCTAGAGCTAAAAAAATTATCACCGAGGATTAAGCAAGGCATTTTTAAACGTTTTAGGAAAAATTAAAATTAACTCATTTAATTCGGTAAAAGAATGAGCTCTAAGCCAAGCCTATAGTACACAAAGCCTGGCCTATCTTTGTCACATGAAGAAACCGGTGCTTGTGTTTTTTTTAATTTAGGTATAAACTGTCAAACATCAAACGTCATACAGCTTCCTAAACTTCAATCTTAATTTTGTCAGCAAATATTATGCCAATCAATTGGGTCAGCCAAAAACAGCATAAAGTAAATCCAATTAACATAAATTGGAATATATTTTTTGAGCTCACGTCCATGCGTGTTTCAGCTTTTTTGTTTATTCATTTCAGCTTAAATAAGTCTGTTTTTTACAACCTAACGTGTCCTTTCTTCCGCTTATTGCTAAAGTTGCTTACATTTGTTTTTTGTTTTTAAGTTTTGACGTATCTAACTTATCTAACGTACTTAAGTAATAACCTGTAAATGTGAAAGAAGAGAAGAAAAAGTCAAAAAAAATGATTGACAAAAAATCGTTATACAATAATTGTTCTAACACAAGTATTCCTTTGCCAAATTTTAACCCAGTCACTAAACTTGTTCAACAGCGCTTTTAACTTGAATCACCTGCACTTATAATTGTTACAATTGTAAGACTTGTAAAGTTGAGCAACAGGTCCTTCGTATAGATTTTCAAATCGTCTGCATACCATGATGCGTTGTTACCTAGCTGAGTCAACAGATTGTTTACGTATATTAGCATTAGGTTGTATACTGATCCCTGAGGAACTCCACTAGTAACCAGACTCAGCTTGAATAACTACATATTGTCAAGTTTAACTCTCAGTCTAATGCCTATACCCGCTAAATAGTACTGTGATAGCTTTCCAGTGAAGCCAAACAGATTTAGTTTACTATACAGTTTTTTACGTGAAACCTTAATCTATATTCGGGTCTATAAAACAAACGTCAATATTTTCATGGTAGAGTAGATTTGGCGTCAAACTGGTAATCGTGAAGTCAGAAAATCGTGCCGCACTTTTTTAAAAATAGTTTTTAAAATAGAACAAACATTAAATTGAACTAAAATAATCATTATTCAGAAAGAATATTTTTATATAATATTAACTTCTCAAGGGCCTTTGGACAATTTATTGAAGTTTCGGTTATCTTCTCATCTAGTGAGGTTGTCTAAAATGTTTTAATCCATTTTAAGTAAGAGTCAATAAGCTTGCATTAGTAGAGCGTCTAGGAAGCACAGCATGTTGGGTGGAAGAAATACTAAATTATCCATGCAGAGTTTTAATAAATAGTTATCCCTATAAATGTTGGTATCTGAACATGAAACTTTTTTTATATAGTTTACAGGGATGGGGGTGGCCTGACTTCGCCAAGGGGGGGCAGGGGTGGGACGGTTGCAAAGAGCTATAGCCGATGGTGAGGGGGTTTCTTAGTTACCACTTAGCGGCACTCAGGGGGGGCTTGTATTGTTCAGTCGGTGAAACATGAAAATGAAACCGAAAAGCTGAAAATGAAAAAACTTTAGGTTCCTAATTAGAAACTAGATTTTTTAAAAAAATAAAAAACTAACAAGCTCCAGAGCCCAAAATATATGTATACATATGACAACGAAGGATTTAGCTTCACATTCTTCATATGTACTAATTTGGAATTAACCCTTGCTTTTAGGCCTGTTATTTGGTTTCAGAGGTACATATAATGTACATATGTAGGATATTCATATAATTTTGGTCCTGTATATGCATATGTAGGCACAATACCTTTATATATGTTTTTATACAAAGCTTGATATAAGCAGCCATGGTGAACCTTACTTGACATTTTAAAATCAGGAAGAGGTTTTGTATTTTTTTAGTAATTTTACAAAAAAATGGGAAAGAATTGTCAAATTTTCAGATCAGCCTATATTACTTTTGAAATTATAAGTACGGTAAATAAGTTCCGGCGTAGACCTCAATTTAAATGTAAATGGAAGTTTTTCGCTAAAGTCTGACGAAAAATTGCTGAACCCTGAAACGAGATAGCGGAGTAATTTCGCTGATGGCAATGAGCTATGGTTTTTGAATTTCTTTTTTGAGGTTCGAACTAAATTTTGCATTTTTCTGACTTATTTTTACAACTAATCCGTTTTAAAACTTCTACGTAAAATAACTCTATTACTGTTAAAGCCCGGTTCATACTTGTCCTAAAGATCAAAGGGACAGGAACAAGGACAAATTTCGGCAAGCTAAGGTGAAGCATTGATAAAATTGTTTCGTTCAATTTTTTAATGCAAGCTGGACTTTAACAAATACTTTCTTCCCCAAAAAAATGGGATCATTTGGCCTGGTAGTTTTTCTGGAATTGCTTAAGGACAAAACGATAGGGACAAGGACAAGGACAAGTATGAACCGGGCTTTAACCGTAAAAGAGTGGGTCTTTACACTGGAATAGTGGAATGTGTTCAGACAGGAACCCGAAAATTCAATCCAATTCTCTTTAATCCAGTTTCGGATAAAAAACCATTTCAGAATAAAATCATACTACTGTTTTTCCCAAGTTTTTTTTTTATCGGATCGATGCCATATTTTCGTCATTTTGAAAGCACTGAAGAACTCAGTTGAAGTGCCAATTGAAACCCTCGAGTGTTTGCTCAAAAAGTAGAAAATCTAGCTAGGCAGCCGTGAGAAGCATTTCGGTTTGCTTGAAAAATTATTTCTAAACCTGTTTTGTTAATGTTTCAACTGTGTCTTATATTTAATTTTACGTTATAATTACTTAGAATTGCGTTATAATTACTTAGAATTGCGTTATAATTACTTAGAATTGCGTTATAATTACTTAGAATTGCGTACTCACATGTTATATTTCTTCTTGATTAAAAATAGAAGTGTTTCCAAAAATGTCTGTTATCTGTTACAGACAATTCAGTAAGTCTTTTCATTACGAAACCTGTTGCGTTTATATTATCGCAGCATTTATATCCATGCTGCAATCCACCTGCTTGAATCTAGCCTACTTCTGTTGTCAAGAAAGAGAGCAGGGATTGTTACTGATAGAAAGACAGCATCATCATCAGAATGACCCAGGGGGGATTCGAACCACCTATATCTCAATCTGCAGACCAGCGCTCTACCGTTGAGCTACTTAACCGATGATGAGCTGACTCCAGGGGCCTATCTTACATCACACTGTAATCCACTTCTAAACGGTCATTTTAATCATTTTATTTTATACCCAAATACGGCTCTTTTTTTCAGACACACAAGTTCTGAAAAAAACGACAAAAAGTATTGAATTATATTTATATCTTATAAAACAGTCTCAAAAATAGGTTTTCACGATAAAACCACCGGATTTTTAATATTTTCCGCTGCATTAATTTAATTCTACAAAGTTGGATGCCGTGATTTTTTCCAATTCACGCCTTGTAACTCCAAGGTGCTCTAGCCTTCAAGCTTGAGGCAATCATTTGGGGTTTCATCTAAGAACCTACTTATGCTTATTAACTGCACGCTAGGGCTATAACTTTTATATATGGGGCCAGTGGCTCGATAGGAATCGTGTACTCTTGGTAGAGTGGGTAAGAGTGTTGACACTGTTAGCAAGAGTACATAATAGTGGCTCATAGAAGTGTCTGAGTGCACCCTGCTAAAGCAGAGTTTAGAACCATTAGGTGGATTCTGATTAAGAACGGGTCTAGTCTAGCTAGACGTCTAAACTTGTTCTTGTTTTAGTTCCGGTGTCGTAATGTGTTTAAGGATTAAACACAAATAAATCGGTAGTTTAGAAACTATAGTACCGACCAAAATTCCTTGCTACAGACTGTGGAGACAAATCAGAGTTGATTCCGAACTCAAGTATGTGTAACTGCATATAACTGGGGACCAATTTATAAAAAAGGATTAAACGGATTAGATTAAAATCTGTTTGCCTAATAACTTATCTCAATGATGAAGAAGAGTTAAAAAATTCTGTGTACAAGCGGAATGTGCTACAAATAATTGCTATAGCAAATTTCGTATAAATTCATAAACTATGTCGTGAGTTATTGCAAAAGAAATTTTAATCTAATCCGTTTAATTCAGTTTACGAATTGGGCCTATGACTCCGAAAATAAGTGACTCCGACTCCGGTTTGACTCAGGAGTCTGTAGCAAGTAATTTTGGTCGGTACTGTACTGTGGGAGGGAAAGGGTTCAAGTGAGCTATCGTCAGTTTAAACTCCCCAGGTGTAACGGAATACTGATGTACATACATACATACATACACATACATACATGTATGTACGTTGACAGGATTACGTCAGGGTTGAATCCAACCCTTTCATTTATAAAAGTCACACAATGGCCGATATTCACCAAAGGTGGTTAGGTTACTAAAGCCGTGTCTAAAAATACTTTTTAGCTGAATTTCTCATTACGAAGTTATACTTCCTTAAAAAAAGAACGTTTCAGAGCAAACCACCTTTTGTGAATATCAGCCATTATATGTACCGTTGAAACTTGTTAAAAATATTAATCGCAAGTTACTGATAAACTGTGGAACTTTATTACTAGTTTGAGCCGAGTTTCAATTTGAGCTGAATTAAATTTATTTTAGGGTCTTCTTCATGTATAGCTCTAGAATGTAATTATTTCTTGCACAAGAAAATGATAATTTTTCACTTAGGCCTACTTATCTTTCAAAGTAAGTAGCTCCTAACTTTTTTACCGAAACTTGAGTTGAAAAACTTTTTTTGGGATTTGAGACTTTGAACAAAATCTTGAAAGATCAATATTTACCATTATTTCAAGTTTCAGTTTGAGAATTAGTTTAGTGTGAAATTACCGCAGTAAACCTATAACATTAATTTTAGACAATTCAAATAGTTTGTTGTTGCTTCTGTTTAAAACGGCTAAGTTCTATGAATTTTGTAAATACCAGCCTTTGTAGGTAGTCATCAAAACGTGCTTAAATTTTGGCTTATTTTAATGTGTTTTTTGACAAAAATACCTATTTTATTTTATGTACTACAAATTATTTGTGTATTTGATACGATTTCAATATTGCATTTAACAAAACTTCCGGTAACTAAATATTACCAACTCTATTGTTTTTTAAAAATCAAGTACCTACAAGATTTTGTCAACTTTGCCAAATGCTGTCAAATTTAGCAAAATGCTGTCGAACACATTCATAACCCATAGTTGAATAGGAAATGTGTACTGTATTGTTGAAAGAAAGAAGATGCCTCAAGTGTAGCAGAAAGAAAGAAATCGAAGCACCGGGAATCGAACCCGGTCCCCTCGCGCCGGCGACAAGAGTGATAACCACTACACCACAGCCTCCAAGTCTCATAGGCACAATTTCTTATTTAGAGCAGTATAAAGCATATGAAACACATGCCGAACAATAGTTTTGTTTTGTTCAAAATGTTACGTGAGAAATATTCATAAGAAAAGAAATCGTTAAGAAAAACTTGTTTACAGTTAAATTGTTGTATCAGATAATGTTTATATGTACTTTTATTCATTTCAATTTCACATAATATCATTACATTTTGTGTATTTAATATTAGCCTTGGGATATGCACAATATTACCGAATTGTAACTTATATGTAACTTTTAGGCAATTTAATTAAAAAATATACATTTATTCTGCCTCTAAACCAACTAAAGTTCTGTAATGATGAATCTGCTGATAATATGCACTATTTAATTAATTAATTTTCATTATTCAATGGTGCCCCAGAAATACTTTGTATTGCTACTTATTCCTATCCCGAAAACTACTTAAACCCGTTTCGAAAAGTACCTAAACCCGTCCCGAAAACTACTTAAACCCGTCCCGAAAACTACTTAAATCCATCCCAAAAACTACTTAAACCCGTCCCGAAAACTACTTAAACCCGTCCTTAAAATGCTCGGATTACGCGATATTTCAGTGGTTAATTCGCAGACTTATCAGAAAGTGGTTCGAGAGCGTCGTTTTATGCTCTCAGGGGTGGTGGCCTCAGTTACGGGAGCTATTATGATGATTATAGCCGTATCAACCACTTCCTGGGTAACAGTGGCTATCGATTTTCCCGCCAATAAAAGCAGTCTATTCCATATCGGTATTTGGTACGAATGGGAAATTGTGATTTCAAACGGAGTTGTGGTGACGCAAAGTAGGTTTTTTGGTTTGATAAATTCAAAATCACAGTCGGTTTTTAAAAAACTTCGCTCTCTAGGTAGGCAGACTCTGACACCTTCTGGTTTTTTGGCCATTGTTCGAGTTACGTGCGTCGTAGAGAGATCGTAAACTGCAATTCAGTAGAAAATTACATATATGGTAAACAAAACGTTTTTGAGTTATACGCGCTCAAAGGTGTATGAGCTGTATGTATCTCGTAAGAGAATAATAACACCGCAACTGTGCGCTTGCCGCTAGTTGAAGGCAAGTATTAAATAATAAGGGCAAAGTAATAATAAGTAAGTCAAGACGTGTAGTATTCTATGTATATTATTAATTCGAACGTTGTTGGGATGTCTGTTTTCTTTATTTAATTAAAGAGTTCTAGTATTCGCTTAGACAATTGAAAAATTTTACTTTTATTTTCAGAATATATTCCTCACTTTCCAAATCCACCTTCCGAGGAACAAAGACTTAAAATTGTGGCAACGCTCAATCGTAAGTCTGGTTAAATATTATTCTAGTAGACTTACTTAGCTTTTCTACAAATTGTAGTATTATGTACAAATGTCGATTCATACTGACAGCCGTCGGTCCTTCCAAACGCCAAAATTACAAAAAAAAGAATAGGTACCAGTCGTAATGAAAAGAAAAAAAGAAAATAAGTACACGCTCACTTTCGAAAAAAATCGAGGCACCAGGAATCCAACTGGGCCGCTCGCGCCGTCGTCTAGAATGCTAACCACTACACCACAGCTTCCAAACCGCATGGGCCCTAATTTTCATTTGCAACACTTGTTGTACGTGTTTTGCTGACTCTAAACACCATTTTGCATAGGTATGTAATCTACCATAAGTCAGCGTTCACTTTAAACACGTGCTATGAATTCTTGCTAATATACAAGAAAGAGCGGGAACTCAGCATCAGCATCGGAATGACCCAGCGGGGAGAATCGAACCACCCGTCTCTGAGTTTGCAGACCAGCGCTGTACCAGTTTAGCCACGTGGCCACAGGGGTGGGGGGGGGGGTTTTTTTGGGGGGGGTTTTGTTTTTGTGTTTTTTTATTTTTTTTGTTTTTGTTGGTTTTTTCTGTTTTGTTCTGAGCTGACAGTAATTTCTTTAAGTAACTAATGGTTCTGTGATTACTTTTTTAAGTTATTACTTTTTAACAATTACTTTTTACAATATGATCACAACGAAACCTGTTTGCCTAATGTTTCAGACTTCTACCGTACTCAGGCGGTGTTCAGCGCACTAAGTCTGGCACTTATGACGGCAGCCAACGGGTCGGCCATTTATAGTTTGCTAGTTCAGCACCGGTACATGTATAAACGCCTTGCCGCACTTCTGTTCGCATTCGCTGGTTAGTGGTTAGTTTATGTGTTGAAGGAAAGAGGATGGCCCAGTTTCGAAAAGTACTCTACCTAATTACTATTAAGGAGTAAGGTCTATTTCATACTGACAGCCGACAATTTGAAAGATTTTGCGAAAAAATTGAATACAAGAAACGTCACTGGTGACTGGTGGATTTGTATTCGATATTCGATTTCGAACCCACATTTAACTATGTTATCGTCTATTCATTTAAATAATAGGTATGTTATCGACATCCAGTAGAATTTCAACCCAAGCCAGTCTATAGTAAAACAAAACTATAAAATTGAATCTAAAAATTAAAAAATAAAAAAAGAAAAGAAAAATTTTAAAAAATAAATTTAAACTTCAATTTCAACAGTTTGAATTGAAATTTTCTATTTTAAAATTTTTAAAACAACTCATAAATTAAATTAAATCAAATTGTAGTACTTTTCATATTAAATTTAAGGTTTAAATTTAGATTTTAAACTAAAATTAAATTTTAAATTAAATTCAAATTTTCATTAAAATTTTGTTAATTTAGTAAATTTATTAATAATAAAAGTGGATTTAAAAATCCACGTTGTTTCAGCAATGTGCGTCCTGATCGTCATCGAAGTGATGATCTATTCGATCGGCCAGTGGCACGTCGATTTGCGTAAAGCCCAAGCCAACAAAGACCTCACCATCGAGGAATATCTCACCGAACGCACTACTTATGGACTCTCGACCGTTCTGTCATGGCTCGTATTCGCCATATATATCACAGCGGCTGGCATATTTCTGTACGGAAGTCGCAAACGCAAGGGAGATAGGGCTGCTACGGACAAATTTGAGTTTGAAGATAGACCTGTGGAGCTGGGACGCTGAAATTGTTTGGCTTTTTTTGGTTATTTATTTCTTTTTATTATTATTTATTGTGATAATATTGTGGTTTTGCTTCTTACTAGGCTCATCAGATGAATTTGAATTTCTAAATTATAAAACTAAGCCTAGACTTTGGTCAAAGTCTATTTGAACCTAATACTATCCCTGGGACTAAGCCTAACCCTAAATCCAAACCTAAGCCTAAATATGGGTATGCAGTTTTGAAAACGCACCCGCACACTCACACGTATTGAATTGAGCCTTACCAAAAAGAGAGCCCCAGTATTATTTAGGGTCGATTCATACTTACAACCGTGTGTTCATTTAGTTAGCAAAGTAGCAAACAAATAATTACGTACCGGAATCAGCAGACATACGGCTATAAAGATGAAGTAACTGCATGAATACGAGCAAAAAATTTGTTTGGAGGGTATATATATATTCCTATGTATCGTAAAAAATAGTTTTCTTTCAAATTCCTTCGAAGTCATGTCTCGAGTTATTACCGAAACTATTTTCAGTCTGAATCGCTTCAGAAATTATTTTTTTCAAAAATATTTTTTAAAAAGTAAAAAACTTGTTTTTGAGCTCCCGCCATTGTGTCTGTCTTCGCTCAATTTTACTGCTTTTTGTTTTTTATATTTTGTGCACTTGCGCTGTTATATACTCGTTCACAATTGGCGATCATTATTTTGTCTTTGTGCAAAGTTTTGTTCAGTAAACCTCACACGTTTGTTGCCTACTGGTACAATATACAGAATATAATTAATACTGCATACTATGCATTAAAACAAGGACGTTTTGTGAGTAAAGTTAAATTCATTTTTGATAAAGTTCGTTCCGAGTTCCGACATGCTAGCTGTGCTGAGGATACTCTTCGAATATAAAACATGGCACCAAAATTTAGCAAGGCCAATACTTTTCAACAACGTCGACTGTCATTCTTACGAGCCAACAACATCGGAATAGTTTTTCGTAACGTTACAATCAGAAAACTTGAAAACAACAAATTTATGCATTTCGAATTTTTACCTAGAGGAGCTACGCTCGGCGTTATGAATGTCACACACAAAACTTGACTAATTTGTTTTTTATTCATTTTCAAGCGTCAACATTCATAGACTTAAGTTTGTGTCAGCATTTTTAGGTTCAATTTCAAATGATGTTAAATCGACACCCCCCGCGAGACAAAAATACAGTGACTGGGGGGGGGGGGGCTAGGATTACACACAAAGTGTAGGCTGAGCTGATGTATAATCAGCACAGCTCTGTTATCGGAGCAAAAACCGATAAAAAACGTTCCTTCTCTAGAAGTAACAAAAATAACGTATAACAATATGTTAATTTAGTAATTATTGGTAGGCTACCTGCGGATGGATTTGTTTCATTGGAAAACGGCGTGCTCTCGGCTGCTACTATCACTGTTTTGTAAAAGACCTCATCGTTAAATCATTGACTTTTATGTCAAAATCTAAACATTAATCACATTTATTTCACTACTGTTAATTCAAGTACTTTTATCAAATCAGTTATTTTGCCATACTATTTGAGGCTGTTTTTAAAAACTGTAAAATATGCATGTAAAGATTTATGGTGTAGGTGTCCACGCCTTTACCCAAATCAAATACTCTACACTCTCACATTCGGCGACCACACATGGATGGTTACCTATACAGTAGACTAGTGATGTGGATCGGATCGCCGGATCGGATCGCCGGATCGGATCGGCTTTAAAATTTCGGATCGGCGATCCGGATCGGTAGTATAAATTTTGAGTCTCGACCAAAAAATTTCGTAATTTGACAAAATTTTGCAAAATTTTAAAAACTTTTCGACAGATCAATCAAACGCACAAGTATAACTACCACTCAAATTATCATATTATCGGCTTGATATTAGTGGACGCGCACAGTTTATGCATTACATAAGTGGAGGGGAAGTTTCGGATTAAATGTGTGATGTAAAATGTTTAGAAATATATCTTAATTTTCGCCTACAAAAACAATCTTGCAACAATGCTTTCGTTAACACAAGAGTTGGGCATTGCTTGTTACAGGCTGAATCGACGCAGATCAAAATTTTCGATCCGCGACCCAACCCAACCCGCGGTTTGACACTTGTGGGTAACCCAATCCAAACCGCGCCGTCATAGTCGACCCACGACCAACTTTGACCCACCATTTTAAGATACCGTACCTGGTGATCGATCGTTTTTAGCTGATACCCTTGTACAATTTGCACAGTGTACAGCTGTACATTGTTCACATTGGTACCTACTTTTACTAAATGGTACCCAAATTTAAGTACCCAGATTGGATTGAACAGGTGAAAAATTTTTCAGAATTCGCCAGTTTGACAAAATGCAGCGACCCGCGCAGCCTGAAGTCTGTACCCGAGGGTTGATCCTCGGCTCAGATTTTCCGACCCAACCCAACCCAGTGGATATCCAGTATCCACGACCTGCTGTAGTGAGTGACGCAAAATTTTCAAGACAGTTCCATTTTCCATTTAATCAAAATTTTTGGTCGTGGGATTGTCTAACTAACTAGCTCTCATTGCAAAAATGCCGTCTTATCATCTATATGCAAACTCATTAAATTTTTAAGCTATATAGTAATTATAAAAAGTTATACCTACTTAACAATATTTCTACAAAAAATGAGATTTTTTAGCTTTCATCAAGGTTATACAATTTTTGAATCGGATCGGATCGGATCGGTGGATCGGATCGGATCGACCGATCCGGGCCTGGATCGGATCGGATCGGATCGCCAATCAAGCATCCGGATCGGATCGGCATCAAAATTTCGGACCGATCCGGTCCGATCCACATCACTACAGTAGACATTCTAAAAAAGCAGAAAAAACATTGAACAGTGTGGCTAAGGCGTAGAACATCTTACATAAGAGCACGAAATTAAGAAGATGCTCAAAAATGACACAGTTTTAGATTTTTTTTAAACAGAGAAGTTTTGGTTATTCTATAAAAACACTGTCAAACCTCACATTAAGAACATTAAAACTTATTTGCGTGGATTTCACGAAGGTGGTTTTATTAAACCATGGTTTTACGTACGTTTTTATATGATTTGCAAGTAATTTTATTACGAAATATCGCCTGATTCGTTACGAATTTCCTAGATTTTCTAAAACCATGGTTTTAGCTCAGTTAAAATTTCAGCAAAACAGAGACCTGTGCTGCAGGTCTGAAATTTCAACTGAGCTAAAATTATGGTTTTAGAAAATCTAGGAAATTCGTAACGAATCAGGCGATATTTCGTAATGAAATTACGTGCAAATCATATAAAAACGTACGTAAAACCATGGTTTAGTAAAACCACCTTTGTGAAATCCACCCATTGTCTTTTCGAACTAACACAACAGCGAATCGCAGAGGGTTGGTTTGTCCTTTATATGATCATTTTTCGATTATATCCATACATGATGAAGTGAGTAAAATTGAAAAAGGGCGAATTTGAATATCCCGAAAAACATCCTGTCTTGCCCAAGGACCTTCCTCAAAGAGTGGGTTTTACATCGCGAAATGTGATTTTATTCCTTGGCCTTATCAACGCAAGCGTATATCCTAAATTATGCTCGTTCAGTTCTTTCTATAAAGTTAAAGAACTGTTCACAAGAGGTACCTACATTGCGTTTACTGTGCTGATTTTGCCACAATGGTATTGTTAACAAGTATCTTTGGCAAACTTAGTAAATATCTCTTCCCATAAATTGATTGAGGGGCACTTTTGTCTTTTGAAAAATCTATAAATGCAGCCAAGTGAACAGTGAAAACAGTTTTATTCGTAACATACGAAAATAAATAACATTACTGTATGTGTCAGGTTGACTGTGTGATCTACATTAATGAAATGGCTCAATTCTTGTTCTAGAACTAATGACGTTGAGGTAACAGCCATGTGGAAGGAACAAGGCTTCAATAGTGCTGATAGCACTTGCGCCAAGAAGGTAAGCTGAATACAGCTCCAATTTTACTTATTGTGCGAACATTCTGAAAAAATAAATGAATTACATTATATAGTAAATACATTACAAGTCATAATTAAAACATTATCACTGGGATCAAGTGAGTCACCTTGAGCAACTGAAATGCACTTTGAGCTCATTTGAATATTGTACTATTTAATCGCAGTTTTTTTACATGAGGCTATTTTCAAAGCTTTTTTTCAGAACAACCAGTAAAGGAGAAATAAATTAGCTACAATTTTCGAAACAAGACTCAAAACTGTATACCATCACGTTTTAATCACTGATAAAATTCCACGTTAAGACTAGCTACTCCATTTACTTACAGTTCAGTAAGCCAACATGGTAGCTAGTCTTAACCACGGTATTTTACACCAAATAAAAAATGCTCTGGGTGTTTTTTGGTGCAGTTGAAGAAAATCACCGTCTCTTTACTCATAGTGTGTGGATCTGTCTGAAAAACGGGTCACTGCGATTATGGAACTACCACCTTAATTCGCATACCAATTTGCACTATAATTTGCACATAAATTCATTACGAAATATCGCCTGATTCGTTACGAATTCCGTAGATTTTGTTAAACTATGGTTTTACAACAGTTGAAATTTGAAACCTGCAGCACAGCAGGTCTTTGTTTTGCTGAAATTTTAGCTTAGCTGAAACCACGGTTAAAGAAAATTTTCGAAATAAACAATATAGTCTATATTTGATAAACAACCCCTCACCCTGAAATTATGCGTTAAAAGTGCATACTGAGGCAAATACAGGCAAAATTATGTATTACCAAGCGTAAATAATAGGATTATTTTGTACTCCTATTATGTACTCTTGGTATTACGTATGTTACATAGTATTGATTTAATAAACAACGGGTTTTTGTGTAAATTGCGTAAACTTTGATGCATAACTTTTGTTTTTTTTAATTTACCGTGCAATTCCCAGGAAATGATAATTTACGCTCTTTTTAATCCAACGTCAAGCAGTAACAGAAACTACCCAAATTGAATTACTTCTGACACTCCCTCTGTGTTGGTTGACTTTCGCACGGGTAGGTTTTTGTTTCTTCTAGAGATATAGCTGAAATATTTTAGGTTGATGAAATTGCGGGTAAAAATATGTAGTATGCATAATTATGTATATATTTATGTATTATTATTATTATATGTATTATTTATATATGTATGCTTACTACAATGTGTAGCAATATTTATTACAGTTTGTGATTTTTGCGAAAGTTTACTCCATTTTTCGATACTCCATACTTTAGCCCAGAGGTAGCTTAAGGGGGTAATGTCGTTTTTGTGGTTTTTGACATTTCAGTGTAATTTTTGCGCCCACAGAACTCAAGCTAAAAACGGACAACGGCTTCGAAACTTTAACCAGATGATCTTTAGGAAAATATCCCCACCCGTTTTTTTCCTTTTCTAAAAATAATTTGTAGAGTCGGTGTTATGGGCTTTTGAAAATTTTAGAGAAAAGTCAAATTACGTGGTTTTTGCACAAAAATGTCATTTTCTCAACGTAGAAACGACTTATCAACTATATCAAAAAAACGGGTGGGGATATTATGTCAGTGTGTGAGTGCATAACTGCAAAAAGTTTAGTAGTTGTTGGCTGATCTTGAGTTTCATAACTGTGGCGCAAAAATTAGTCAAAAAAACCGCTGATGGGGTGTATTCAAACGATTGCAGCAGTAAAATTGCAAAAGATAATCTGCTTTTAAATATATGTTTTTTAAAGCTAGAAGGTGTAAAAAATGTAAAAAAGACCGCTCTAGTTTTTGTTGAGGTTAAGTGCAGTTATGGTAGTTTAAAAAAACACCTAAAAACGCAATTACCCCCTTAAATGAGTTCGCACTAAAATTGTGCAGCCGACTTATTTTACCTCTTTTAGTCATTTCTCAACTTAAAACAGACTAAAACAAGTCTAGTCTAGGGTTGTTTTAATGGTTTTAATTACAATTTCAATACCATTATCAATTTTTAACTTAATTCATTTCATTTCCAATAAATAACATTATCAATTTTTAGCTTAATTCTTTTCAATTTCAATACCATTATCAATTTTTGGGCAAATTATTTTCAATTTCAATATCAATTAATCATGGAAATTGAAAATGGGTTTAATGATTGAAACAAATAATTGAAACAACCGTAGTCCACTCCGTTTACTCCGGCAAACAAGTATAAGCCCCTAGTTAAGTACGATTCCAATGGCATATATACTATATCTATCACCAAGAGTACATAATCCATCCTATTATGTACTCTTGGTACAATGTAATTAACTTGTCCGCTTATAGACTCTCACTGGTAACTCTTAACAGCTTCTGAAGTGCTTTAAGGCAAAGTTTGTCACTTGGCAGATTAATTCACAAGTGTGGGGTTTGGGCGGGTGGTTTTTGGCGTTACTAAACTTTCTTGCCCAAACGCTGATAGCTAGGGCCGCATTTAAACACGGCAGAAGAGTGGGAAATGGGCCCGCATTATATGCGAAGCCATTATTTAAAGTCATGGAGAATAGGAGGGAAGCCTAGAAAATAAAGGGTTTGGAAATTGACTTATATGCGCAAAAGAAACTAACTTTTCTATCTATTCCATTTTATCCTATACTATCTTTTGTTGTTGGCTGAGCAAAAGATCCTGTCTTTATGTAAGCCCATTCATTCAACTGGTGAAGTTTCTGTAATGTTTATTGTAAGCTACTTTGAGGCTACTTTGAGGAAAATTACAAGTAGTGCCGTTTTAGCACTATTCTAGTAAAACCATCTCATTATAAAACTAGCGTGATTTAGTCAAAAAAATATTTATTTATTTATTTATTTATTATTTATTATTTATTTATTTATTTATTTATTCATTTATTTTTTCATTTATTTTTTATTATTTATTTATTTATTTATGTATTTATTCATTTATTTATTTATTTACTTATTTATATATTTATTTATTTATTTATTTATTTATTTATTTAGTTATTTATTTATTTATTTATTTATTTATTTATTTATTTTTTATTTATTTATTTACTTATTTATTTATTTATTTATTTATTTATTTATTTATTTATTTATTTATTTATTTATTTATTTATTTATTTATTTATTTATTTATTTATTTATTTATTTATTTATTTATTTATTTATTTATTTATTTATGTCTTTGCTTTGTCTAAATCCGATAAAGTGATAGTGGTTTCTAATATTTGTAACCTCATGGCATCTCAAATAGCATAAGTGTAAAAAAACGACTTAGGGCTCAGTAGAAACTTTCACCATATATTGATAGAAGATGTCCCCATTTTGAAAGAAAGAAAATAATGTAGTAGCATTAGTAGTAATAAGAATCAAACCCGGGTCACTTGCGCCAGCGCCAGAATGCTAACCACTATACCACAGCCTCCAAATCTCGTAGGTCCTTGTTTCATTTACAACACGCATTTAATGGTCCATTTATACCTAGCTTACAGCCGCGTCTCTTGTTCAGCATGTTAAGTAAGAATCTATACTACAGTTACAAAATACAAATTTACTATAATTACCTTAAATAACAATCGGAAAATCGAATTTAGTAATTTGCTTAATCTACATACTATTAAACTATTAGCTGCTACATCTGATGAAGAAAAGTTAACGATCGAAGTTGCGATGGAATTTCATAATTTGGCCATAAAAATACTACTTTTGCTATGTACGAAAAAAGTCAAATTTGCAGATTACTTATTTAAGCAGAGGTTTGATCGTCTAGCAGTAGGACTAAAAATTGCCGCCTAATGCAAAGATCTACTTTCCACAAAAAACAGTTCAAGGTCCGTTCACTAGAGTAAACTAAAGTCCGACCAAAAATGTTCAACACTGAGAGATAATAGGTGGCATGATTTTTGCAGCTACATACTCGCGGTTCATGGGTGAAATTAGTTCTTTTCATAACGAAATCACATGTTTTGCTTTTTTCTTAGTTTTCATCGTTTAGTCAGCCTTCAGTCAAGTTTCATAGCCCCAGATTTGGTAGTTGATATCTTGGAGTATTCCATGTGATCCTTTTGGCATGAAAGAGGATTAATGGTGCGTATATAGTCAAAATTCAAAACATCCAATCGAAAATATAAACAGTGCAAAAAAATTGAAATTTATTTACATTTACTCATTAAGATTCGTTATGCGTTCTAATGTAAAGCTATGTATGTAATCATATATGTACCTACAGTTTATTTCTTAAATGGCAGCAGTTAATTTGCGCGGCCGCCTCAGCGGCCGTGCATACTTGATTCAGTCAATGCACTGAAACCAAAATTGCATGTAAATCATGCTTAGTTTCAGTGCATCGAACTGAAGGCAGCAGCAATATCTGACATACAGCGGCTGACCATGACGTGCATGCGTTGTGTGTGTGTGTGCGTGTGTTTGTTTTGTCACCATGCGCACGCGTATGTGTTTACATGTGTGTTGGTAACTTAGTGATTGATAGAGGCTTGGCATATTAAAAGAAAGCGATGTCAAAGTTTGTGTCAAAGTTTGTTAGTTGCGAAAGAAACAACAACAAACGTCGCAGCGGTATAAAATACGTAGGTAACGACAGGATCAAAGTTTCCAGTAAATGTTTTTACACCTATTAAATCACTTTGAAGTAAAAAAAAACTGACACTTAAAAATCAAGATAACAAAAACGGGTCAAGAAGTATGCATAACTCAGCTTCTCTTCTCGTCGTCAGTCGTATCAGCGTCAGGTCGAGTCGGATCAAAAAAATTCGACCCATTACTCAAGTTTCAGCGCAGCAACGGTGTTCAAATTCTGCCAGCACTACGGTGGACTTGCACAGTATTAGATGTTGGTTATGATCCATTAGCATGGATATTGTTTTGTTATAGGGCAGTAGGCCTAGCATGGATAGTGTATTGCACTGGTTTTAAAAATTTAGTGTTTGCCGCGCTATATTTTACCGAAACGGTAAAATAATACTGACAGTCATCGTGTCAAAAAAATGTAGGCTCGTCAACAAAAGTGCTTGTTAGAACTAAAGTCAGACAAAAAATAGTTGCACCACTTGACAAAACGAAACATGTGATTTCATTACGAAAAGATTGGACTTTGACTATCAAGTGTACAGCAAGTACAGTACAGCTCAAAATTAACATCTTATGATTCCGGAGTCAGCGTCACTGACTTCATTTTGAAGTCAGTGACTGCAGTCAAACTATTGACGTCACAGGTCCAACTTACTTCCGGTAGTTTTGATATTCATTAACTGACTCCGGAGTCGGAGTCAGTGACTGCGGAATCAGCATCACATTGGTCATGACCACTTTTCAAATGGCTTACATGTGTATGCGGATATACATAAATGTGTAGGTATGAGCGTAGCATATTTTGTCTTAGTGATGACAATAGGACCTGTGACGTCAATAGGTTGACTGCAGTCACTGACTGCCAAATGAAGTCAGTGACGCTGACTCCGGAATCATATGATGTTAATTTTGAGCTGTACTGTAGTCGCAGACGTCGTGCCACTAAAATAAGTAAGTGAGGCATCTTTTTTTTGTCAAACTTGAGTATATTTGCCTCAATTAATAGAGGCGGAAAAATCAGGTGGCGGAAAAAATGTAGCTCAATGAATATACATTAGAACAAATTCTAGCGAATTTTTTCTGGATTTTTCTGGATTAAAATTGTACCAGGATTTTTTGTTTTTTGTTATTAATTTTGTGATGAAATAAAGAGTTTTAATGGTATTTCACTACTTTACCGGATTAAAAGGTTAATTAGTATCGGACTAAACGGTTTAAAAATTATGCTGAAAAATGCCATTCCAAAACCGCCGGATTAAACGGACTAATAACTTACTTGTACCGCGCTGCTTTAGGATCGGAGTAAACGGACTTAATTATGCACGCTAATGTTAAGTGTGCATATTAAAACCGTTTAGTCCAGTGGTAGTTTTGGAATGGGGCAGACTAAAATTATGCCGCTGACTAACTCTAACTAACTTTAACTCGTTTAGTCCGTTTAACCCGATTTGCCATTCCAAAACCTCGACTAAAATAAGTCAGTCCGTTTAATCCGGTAAAGGAATGGGCCCTAAGAATTTTTGTCAAACTTTATCTTATTACCAAAATTCGAATTAGCAATTCTTGTCATTTTAGAAATTGTATAATAAATGACTGATGACAAATAGAGCTGAAAAGGATTTGGAACTAACAGAACTCAATTCCACAAAAGTTATTGGTTAGTTTGGCAGTTAGTTTCTCTGTACTTTATTAAAACAAATATCGGTGGAACTTACACCAGGGCCCGGTTTCATAAAAAATCAGTCGTGATTTATTAGTGACACTGCAGAAGCATGAGACCTGTCTCAAATTAGACACAATGCTCCTCTGGGTTATCTGCGAGTGAGTTTTTGGAAAGATACTGAAATTCTATGACTAGTTATTGCATTTAGTTAATTCAGTTATTCTAATCCCGTCAATCCGAATTTGTAAACAGCCCCTACGAAAAATTTTCTGATCAGGGGTTCTTGGATGGAACAAAATTACTGACAAACAATAACTTTGGAACTGTTATTTTTTTACTACCCATTTCTTATTCTGAAAATGTTATCATCAATGAAGTCAGTGGCCTGAAGATACAACACATAAAAGCTAGCCTTAAGACCGGTTCATGTTTGTCCTTAAGGACATACGTACAAGAAAAGGGACAAATGTAAGCTGCTGTTGCGAGGAAATAACAGAAAACGTTTAGGTTAATTTATTTTTTTGCAAGCAGTTTGAAAGTAACCCCAACATTTTTTGTACGAAAAATTAACTAGTAGTTTTATTAGAATCGCTTAAGGACAAAACGATACGGACAAGTACAAGTATGAACCGGGCTTTAGTGGAGGACTAAAATTTAATCTAATCCGGTTACTCCCTCGGATTAGCCTTTCTTTTTCAGGAATAGTGAACGATCCAGGACCCAGCACATCGACCGTTGGGGATCACAATAAGCACCCGGGGAAACGGAAAACCCGTCGAGTGCACGCCAGCGAAGAGGTCCAGTACTTCCATCCGCCCGACGAGCCTGAAACAGCAAAAAATGAAAAGGAGAAAAAACCACTGCTCAAGCGAATCAAAAAGGTATTGGGAAAAAATTAATTGGGGCGCTAGAATAAAAAATCAGATGTGGGCAGCTGAGAAACGGGTGTGGTGACAGTTACAAAAGCGTAGCTGTCGCTTGAAGTGAAGGGGTGAGATTCGATTTGGGTGGGAACTGTCTAGATAAAAAACTTCCACCCCCCACTCATGTAAAAATGTTAGACAAATATCTTAAAAAATACAAACATGGTGGTTAAGTTTTAATTGAACTCTAATCTAAACTTTGAAAAAGGTTATTCGGATAAACCTAAACAAATTTTGCCATAAGTTTTAAGTTCTGCGATTTCACTTACTTTTCACAAGTTTTCAGAGCCAAAAACCGAAAATCGAAAACCTACAAACCTGTAAGCACAACAGCAAATAGGTAGGTATGTATGTATAACAAATATATAATAAACACAAATACAAAAATTTGCACATACATACTACAGTCTGACCAAAAGTTACCCAACCCTGAAACAAAACAGGTTACGCTACTTCTGTGACCACTCATTCACTGTACTCTTATATACTCAATGTCCTGTAACGTAATATTGTAAAATGTACTTGATGCTTGCAATTCCGCTTTTCACAGTAAAATCGCGTGTTCCCGCTTGTCTCAGGATTCAGCATTTTCTGGTCAGACTTACACTGGCTTGCACCAAAAGAGAATAGCTCGAGAATAGAATAACTCAAAAAAAGTTGATGTCATTTAATCCTAGAGATTCATTAGATTTGTTTTCACTGTTTCTTCGACAATGGGTGCCTATTAACTAATTACCATACATTGAATATAATTCTTAAATATTGCAAGATGGTGAGCAACACTCGAGAATAGCTAGAGAATAGGAATAGCTCTAGAATAAGGTTGGTGCAAACGGCCGTTAAAGTTATGCGATTCTGATCAATGTTTTAATGTTTTCAGATCGTCACAGTTGCCTTTCCCCACGTGGCCCTCGTGAGCGCCCTGCTATCCTACATTTTCTGCGGCGCCATGGTCTACCAAACCCTGGAAGCGGACTCTCCAGGGAAAGCCGTCAACTGCAACGGAACCGTCCCGCCCTCCCACAGTTGGCGCCATTTTGAATCCGCCATGCTTTATGCGCTTACCGTGCTCACCACTTGTGGTGGGTATTTTAGTGATTAAATCAAATGTTTTGGTTTGTTTCTGTTAAGGGGGTCGCGACTGTAGAAGCTTTTCAGTGAAAGATAAGACATTGTTCTTCATATGTTATGAAAATATGTGTCAAAACAAATCAAAACAAATATTTTCACCAAAGTTTATTATTTATATAGTTTATTTTAATATTTTCAGCAAAATTGATGCGGCATACAGTTAGCAGTGAAGTCGCAAAATTGGAAAAATGACGTGTTTCAATAAAAACCCTATTCACATTCGATAATTTCGTCAATTTATGAAACTTTGTTTAGATTCTTTACACAAATAAAAAGCACTTATGCTCTAGTTTGTGCATACAAAATTTTGTGCAAACTACTTGAGTGGTTGCGGAGTAATACCTGTCTGAACTGTGAAACTGTGCGTAAACTGTGAAGTACTCACAGCAATAATGATAAATTGTGAAAAATTTAGACGCTTATTTAAAATCAAAAGAAAAACGTACCTCTATTTTTTATTTTCCTTATTTGTGGCAAAAAATTGCGCGTCGACACATTACGTGTATGTACTTCATGTACTTTACAAGCTGGCCAATATGATACCTGGCTTGATTTTTTGAACTTTCATGTTCCTATTGTGTGATGTCTGGGTCACAAATGGTGATTGGCTCAAAATATTGACAGATATTAGTTGTCTAGTATCTGGCTCTCAATATTTGACACCATGCAGCATTGAGTTTAACTCAATAGTTTTTCAGTGAACGTACAATTTCAAAGCAACAAGCTATTTTTTTGTCAACTATGAGCAAAACTGCTTTGGAGATACTACCACCTTAAGCTCGGTTCGTACTTATCCTTAAAAAACGGAGGAACAAGAAACACTTTCGGTCACCTGCTGCGAAGAAAAACACAGACGTTTCAGCTCATTTTTTGTATATCGTCCAGAGTTGACCTCAACCATCTTTATGCGAAAAATCGACTTATTTGATTTGGTAGTTATTTTTAAAATGCTTAAAGACAAAATGATAGATACAAGAACAAGGACGAGTATGAACCGTGATTTAGAGTACGTTACAGTCTCACATATTATGTAGAAAAGCGGGACACTCTTCTTTTTAGAAAAGGCAGATGCGCTCGTCATTTTTGGCCTAGTTGTTCATATTTCTCCACTCTAATGCTCAATGTTGGTTCAGAGCAACTATTGTACTGTATTTCACACTAGTAAAACCTCAGAGTTATGTTTCTCAGAATCAGTTACTTCACGAGGATGGCTTGGGTATCCGACCAAAAGCTGACCAGTGACAAGTCATCACAGTTCCGCAGAAAGCTGTCCTTGTGACGCAGGCTCAGTCTGTGGTGACGGATCAAATCCCAGCACCAGCCCTATTTGTTCTAGGTTACGACGCCTTGGCCTTATCGAATCCAGGTGCGCAGATGTTTCATTTTTTCTACGGCATGTTGGGCATCCCCCTAATGTTTCTGACCGGCGCTGATGTGGGAAAATTCCTGTCGGACACCATTCTCAACATGGACTACGATGTGATCGATCTGTGTCGACGATTTAGATGGAAAATATTGGCCTGCTGTAGGCGGGGAAAAGTCCAGGCTCAGGCAAGAATTGTAGATGTCGGTTCATACTTAAAGACGTATACGAAACCTGTTGGGCTAATGTTTCTAATGGTCGATTTCTACAGGCAGCCGTATACAAAACCTGTCAGGCTAATGTTTCTAGTTGTCTATTAATACTTACCAGCTGTATGTCCGTTCAACCGGTAAAGCTACGAATTAGTCATGAAACTAAGAGTGAGTAAGATGAGATTGTGGCGTGATTTATTCGTCATTTTGCCGGCTGAACGGACATATTGCTGTAATTTTGAATCGACTATGCATGGAGCTGTTACCTTACATCTGTGTGTTCGCAAACTATGTATTATTATCGGAATATTAAAATCAGAAAATTATTGTATTTTTATTTTTAATTTTTTAGGAAATACTATCTGATGAGCCCTATTTTTCGAAATTTATGGGACACACTTTTTCGTTGCACAAGGTTCGCTCGAGTGAGTCAAAATTTTCCAAGTAAAGAATATAATACTTAATTGTATTTTTTCATTTCAATAAAGTTATCTGATTTGTATTTGGCTCGAATCAATCCTTGTATATTGTTCCATTTCAGAGCGACAAAATGCTAACCCAGCAAGAATTGCATACAAATCCAGGAACTGAATTCACTTTACTCTCAGTAGCAGATGCGGACGATCTAGTGGAACCAGGGCCCAAAGTTCTTTTCCCCATTCTAGCTTATTTAGTGCTCATATTTCTGTACTGTTGTTTGGGCAGTTTTTTATTCATGTTTTTTGAAGGCGATTGGAGATTCGTCTACTATTTTCATTTTTCCTTTTGCTGCATTACCACTATTGCCCTTGGAACAGTGAACTGTAACAGTATGGTATATCTGATGCTGATCTTATGTTACTGTATTATTGGACTGGCTATTATCACCATGTGTATGGATTTAGCAGGGACCCATTTGAAACGATACTTTGAAATGCTGCATTATTTTGGACAGAATCGCTTTGACAGGTAAGATACTCTTTAAGAACTGTCATGAATTAAACGTTGACAAAAAATTACTGAACCCTGAGATACCTAAAACAGGTGGCGTGATTGTAGCAGCTACGCGCTGTTTTCTATGCCTGAAATTTATTTTTGTCCTAATGAAATCACATTTTTTCTATTGTCTCAGGATCCAGCAGTGTTTGGACAGACTTTAGATCAAGTTTGATCATTTTTATGAAACTGATCCTTGAGGAAGAATAGAAAGAGGATGCCCCAATTTAGAAAGAATGAAAGAAATGGGGGCGCCGGGAATCGAACCCGGGCCGCCTGCTTCGAAGTCAAGCATGCTAACCACTACACCACAGCCCCCGAGTCTCATAGGCCCTAATTCTCATTTACAACAGACTAAACCTTCATTTCATTGTGAAAAAACTGATTTCAATCATCAAGAACAAGCAAAAATCACGCCTTCCGTTTTGTTTCAGGGTTCAGTAATGTTTGGTTAGGTAATGGAAATAATGGATTGAAACTGTCATAGTAACAATCAAAAATTTAGTTCATAATTTAATTAATTTATTAATGGGAGTGTATAAATATTTGTAATATTTGCAATATTTATGTTGTATAAATTTTAAAATAAATAGCGTGTGCACGGGTACCTGGCCAATATAAAAGCAGCTCGCTCGTACACTGTGTGAGAAAACTTATAGAAGTACAAGTACAGTACAGTTTCGACTAGCGCTTTCAACTTTCAATAATAGTATCTCAATCTTTAACAGTAACAGTGGGCCTAATCCTTTACCGGATTAAACGGAGTCGACTTATTTTAGTCCGAGGTTTAAGAATGGCGAATCGGGTTAAACGGACTAAACTAGTTAAAATAAGTCAGCGACTTAATTTTAGTCTAACCACATTCGAAAACTACCACTGGACTAAACAGATTTAACATGCACGCTAACATTTAACATTAGCTTGCGTAATGTCCGTTTAGTCCGATTAGAAAGCAGCGCGCTAAAAGTTAAGTCCGTTTAATCCGGAGCTTTTGGAATGGCATTTTTTAGCTTAATTTTTTAAACCGTTTAGTCCGATTAAAATTAACCCTTTAATCCGGTAAAAGAAGCAAGGAGACCAGGGTGTCCAGGGAGACACTATTATGTACTTTTGATAACAGATTTTCAAACGTTAAAATTTTCATTTTGTGTTGTTTCAGGTTCGGTCTGCGGCGGCGTTTGTTGGCGGCTCTGGAGCGTCTGGGCACGAACGCGACCGATGACCTCGTGATGGCCATGGAAGCCTTGGCGCACAAAAAGGGGGACCTCACCTGGGAAGACATCAAGCGATATCTCGACCAACAGTGCTACTGGAGAGATCGACCCTTCATGCCTCGTTAGTTGCCATAAGGCTTGACTAATCCTAGGGCCAATTACTAAACTGGATTAAACGGATTAGAATAGAATTTGTTTGGTCAATAACTTATCTCGATGTTGAGGTAGACTTAAAAAATTTTGTGCACAATCCGGAGGTGCTACAAATAATAACTGCTAATTTCGTATAAATTCATAGACGATGTCGATTTAGCGGATTATATTTAGAGTTTTTTATTTAGGTACAACTGTTGCACAGCACAGTATATGTAGATTACAATTGAGATTAAGATATGTATATGATAGGATTTATAGGCTTCGCAAGTAATTTATGTATCTAATTTAAGCATAAAAACATGGCTACATTAAAACTTTAGGTTCCACTACAAAAATTTTGCACAACACAGCCTTACCACAACTACATGAAACGATAATAATTAAATCCTTATTAATTATGTCCTTTTCTCTTGATCATAGCAAATATGACTATTGCAGCAAAAAAACAGCAAAAAAACAGCAAAAAATGCTATGTACAATGTACATGAAGTCACATATTTTTTTGCTGAAACTTTGCCTTAGGGTCAATTCATACTTTACACCCGTATGTCCGTTCAGCCGGCAAAATTACGCTCTTGTTTTTTGTGGCAGGTCAAAGCGTTTACTGGAAATACATCGATGACAGCACATCGGCTAGCACGTGGACTTTACTGCGAAGAAACTCCATTACATCAGACATGTTACAAAAGTCCAACTCAACCCCCGAATATTTGGCCGACTATTTGAAGAACTACGACGCCGAGTATTTGTCAAAATTGCTTGCGCACGAAAAAGCAGGACCCTCTTCGAATTCGAGAAACGTTAATTTCGCCAGAATCGACCGAGGGGGTCGTTGCCACGACCTAGCAAGCCAACCATAGTTATCGATCAACTAGATTGATCGAATTAATTGATTGGATTAACTGGATTAGATTAACTGAGTTAATGAAGTCTGCCCAACAACTTTCTTGAACACTGAGACAAAAAAAACATGTGATTTCGTAAGAATATAATTTCAGTCAGAGTTTACAATATGTCGACGTAGAATTACAGATTTTTATCATTCAAAAACTTAATTCAGTTAACGCAGTGGAGTGATTTTGTCGACTTTGAAGAAGTTAACATATTACATACCTGGAATAAAGCCCCTGTCTCGAATAAAGCCCCTGTCTCGAAAAATGTAAAGTAAATTTGCCAGTGCGAAGTTATTTAAGTTAATTTCGTTAATCTAATCTAGTTAATCCGAATTCGTAAATTTCAGGCCCTTCAGGTTTTTGCTGTTTTTCTTAGAGTTCGCAACGGGTCGAAGTTTTACGACCCGACCCGACCTACCCGACCCCGATCAAAGCCGATTTCTCGTTAAGCTGCTATAAAAACTCTTAAACACAAAATTTTCTTGTGAAGTTTTTGTTATTAGTTTTTCGTGATATGTAGGTGATACGGTCTGTGAATATTCAGTCCAGTAGTCATTCTGGTCAGCCTGAGAAAATGGTCAAACCGGCAAAATTCAACGTAAAAATTTAGGATTTTCACCCAAGATTTTTGACCCGAACTGACCCGCTTAACCCGCGGGTCGGAAAATCTCAACCCGACCCGACCCGTACAGGCCCAACCCGACCCGACCCGACCCGACCCGACCCGATTGCGAACTCTAGTTTTACTAAGCTTTAATTTGGAATTTACTGAGCAGATTTTCGCCAGTGCTCGATTCACCTTCATTTTTTTAAATTTAAATTTTAAAATCTAGACATTGTAAGTGCTTTAATAATTTGTATTAAAAAACTGGTTTGGTTGGTTTAGTAGTATTTAAAAAAAATTGGTTTAGTAAACGTAAGACTCTTCCAAGATTTTTTTCAAGATTTTTTCAAGATTTGTAAGACTCTGCAATTTCATAAAACAGACCTGCTGTGCTGCAGGTCTCCGATTTTGACTTCGCTAAAACTAGGGTTTCGGAGGATGTGGGAAATTAGTAACGAAGCAGGCGATATTTCGTAATGAAATTATGTGCAAATCATATAAAAACGTACGTAAAACCATGGCTTAGTAAAACCATCTTAGTGAAGTCCACCCAAAATGTTGAACACTGAGATAACATGTGGCGTGATTTTGGCAGCTACTTGTTGTACTCTTGATGGCTGAAATTTGTTCCTTTAGTAAAGAAATTGGCGAAGTTTTTTTGTTTTGTCTTAGTACTCAGCATTTCTTGGTCAAATTTTTAAGTTTATTAAATGTTTATAAGTGTTTAGTACATATAATCGCTATTTAAATTAAATTATTCAGAAATTCAGAACTATAGAGATTCAAATGTTGGATATATTTTAAGGCTAATTTTGTCCATTTTTTACTATCAAAATTTATTGGCCAAAAAAACCATTTTGATAATGTTATGGCGTCATGGTGAAGTTGTTATATTGCCGCTTTTTATTAT
>JASANF010003049.1:0-18759 GCA_030248245.1 Trissonchulus sp. WLG1_4 | reverse complement strand
GATACCTCATTGCTTATTTCGGCGTAAGTTTGAACATCATCGTCAAAGTAGCTCTGATAAGAATGGTTGTACTCGAATTGCTTCCAATTCGTTGGCGTATGTACGAACCGCGATGTCACGTAGTGTTATTCATTGTGCCACATATTTATGTTTTCATTCTTTCATTCAAAGAGCACCACACTGTTAGCTTTGGCTAGCCCCAAATGAACTCAGCTCAAAGTCGTAATAATTTGCAATTCCTGGAATTAGTGTCTGTGACCGGCGAAAGCCGCCGGCCGACCGGCGGAGAAATTCGGCCTGGCCGGCCGGGCACTAGCCTGGCATACTGGCCTGGTACATTATGTGGACTATTTTGACTGTGAATATCATATCAATAGGTAGGGTATATGTAACAGTCATACATGTAGTTGGGGGGGGGATGGGGGGGGGAAGACCCCCCCCCCAAAATTCGGTACCGGGGAAGGAGGCGTCCGCCAGGGGCAAAAGAGGGGGGAGGGTCCCGCCGGGAGTAAAATTTTGGCCAAAATTTGAAAAAATCGGCATTTTTCGGTAATTTAGCGATTTTTACCAAAATTTTCGCCAAAAATTGTCAAAATATAGTTTTTCGGTAAAAAAGGTAAAAATAGCGTCATTTTTGGGAGGAGGGGGGTCAAAAACAAGTCTACTGAGGGGAGGGGGGGGTCCCACCAAGGGGGAGGGGTACCCAAAAAATCTTGTCGTTACATGTATGGTAAAGTGCATTACATGATACTAGGCAGGGTTGCAATATAGTTAGAATCTATGTAGCACATTTCAAGCTTGAAAATAGTTCAATACCCCTACTTCGATTTGGCAGATCTTTTTTGGCACACAGATAACCGATAGTGTATGTCTATTTTTGTATAATAAATAAAACTTTGACAGCTAAGCATTGTCAAATTTACGAGGCAAAAACAAGAAATAAGTAGCTTTAGAACTTTGAAAATAATTCAAATTCTGCGCTATATTGGATCCAAAAATTCTGTAATCAAAATCTAGTAAACATGATAAAATTGTACATTATGTAGACTATTTTGACTGTGAATATCATATCAATAGGTATGATATATGTAACAGTGCATTACATGATACTAGGCAGGGTTGCAATATATGCTAATCTATGTAGCTCATTTCAAGCTTGAAAATAGTTCAATACCCCTACTTCGATTTGGCAGATTTTTTGCACACAGATAACCGATATGTATGTCTATTTTCGACTAATAAATAAAACTTTGACAGCTAAGCATTGTCAAATTTACGAGGCAAAAACAAGAAATAAGTAGCTTTAGAACTTTGAAAATAATTCAAATTCTGCGCTATATTGGATCCAAAAATTTTGTAATCAAAATCTAGTAAACATGATAAAATTGTACATTATATAATATCAATAGGTATGGTATATGTAACAGTGCATTACATGATACTAGGCACAGTTGCAATAAATGGTAATCTAGGTAGCACATTTCAAGCTTCAAAACAGTTCAATACCCCTACTTCGATTTGGCAGATTTTTTACACACAGATAACCGATATGTATCTCTATTTTTGTGTAATAAATAAAACTTTGACAGCTAAGCATTGTCAAATTTACGAAGGAAAAAACAAGAAAAAAGTAGCTTTAGAACTTTGAAAATAATTCAAATTCTGCGCTATATTGGATCCAAAAATTCTGTAATCAAAATACTAGGTGGACTATATATTGTACTGTGAATATAATATCAATAGGTATGGTATATGTAACAGTGCATTACATGATACTAGGCACAGTTGCAATAAATGGTAATCTAGGTAGCACATTTCAAGCTTCAAAACAGTTCAATACCCCTACTTCGATTTGGCAGATTTTTTACACACAGATAACCGATATGTATCTCTATTTTTGTGTAATAAATAAAATTTTGACTGCTAAGTATATATTGTCGAAATTACAAGGCAAAAACGAGAAAAAAGTAGCTTTGTAACGATAAAAATATTTCAAATTCTGCGCTATAATGGATCCGAAGATTTCGAAATCTGAATCTAATAAACATGATGTAATTGTACATTATGTGGACTATTTTGACAATGAATATCATATCAATGGGTGTAGTATATGTAACAGTGCATTAAGTGATACTAGGCATAATTGCAATGAATGCTAATCTAAGTTGGACACTTCAAACTTAAAAATCGCTCAATACCCCTACTTCGATTTGGCTGATTTTTTGCACATGAATAACCGACATATGTGTCTATATTTGTATAATAAATAAAACGTTGACTGCTAAGTATTCTGCGAGTTATTAATCAAAAACTCAGGCTCATTCGTAAACGTTAAAATTGGCACAGTCAAAGTTTATTGTCTCAAAAAGTGAACAAGGTAAAGTAAATTTAAAAGTTCCCTAATATTTTGTATTGTATAGTAAATATTTTACTAAAATATGACATTTGGTTCGTGTAGCACTAGCCACATATAAACGGAAAAGCAAGTTTGATCAAAACTTGGAAAAACTGACTAAGCCCCACTGTCTGTCCCCACTGTGAGGAAGAGGAGGAGCCCTCAAGCATCTCCTCCTCACTTGCCGGAAACACACGGGCCCCCGGGTCCGGCACCTCGGAGTATCCCCCAACCTATCCTGCCTAACCACAAGTCCGCAGGCGGTACTGGCCTTCCTGCGGGGGAGCGGGCTGATTTAATCATCCCGCCGCTTATGTGCAACCGACAGCGACCACCAACTGCAACAACAACAACAACAAGTTATTAACCTTTTATCCCTATCTCGTTGTATGATTGGAGCACGTGCACAGGCGTCTGGCCAATCAGAGAATAGGAGCTTGCTTCTGACTGGCCAGCCACATGTTGCACAGAATGTCAACATGTAGCCTGAAAACGACCAGCGCATCTGCCTTTGCTAGAACACAGGCAGGCTGGAGAGTGTCTCACTCTTCTTCTATAGAGTGAGACGCTATTATGTACTCTTGGTGTAAATCATAGGCGCAAAAAAAAGTTTTTTGTGGTTGCAAAGCGTCCCTTTACTCGATATTTTTTGTTAACACCGACGAAGCTGATTTTTACATGATTCGATTGCCTAACGTCATATCTCAACCTCTATAATCCATTTTTTAAATTTTTGCCAATGGCCTGAGCAATGACGCCAAAATCACTCAAATTTGGCGGGCCCAAAAAACGGCCATTTTTTCACATTTCGCCCTCGATTTTGGATTTGAAAATACATATCAAAAATCCGGATCATTCGATTTTGCGCTTACATGTGGGCTAATACTATGCCAAATTTCAGCCCGATTGGTTTGATGTGCTTTGTGTTAGAACTGTCTAAGCAAGGGCCACTTTTAGGCTTTTGTACACCCTTTTGCCTATGTATATAAATACACTGACAAACGCACTGAACCAAAAGTGCACCTTCAAGCTTATTGTTCTTATCTGAGATTGGGGTGCCTTGGGGGAGTAACATATGTGAAAATAAGCAAAATTAGAGAACTCTGCTTTTTGACCTGGGTAGCCCCCCCCCCCATTAAGCGCCTTAAGCGTGCCTTACAACCGTACGTCCGTTCAGCCGACAAAATGACGAAATAATGACGTCACATGCGCTGGCTGATCCACTGCACTAGGCTGCTAGTGACGTCATTCTGCAAGCTGAATGGCTCTAAGTATGAATCGAGCCTAATGGTTTACTTCGTGTATTTTATTCTCTATCGTAATGGTGACTAAAGTTGCGGTTTAAGCCACTTAGCACAGTTAATGCAGACATTTTCTCCAGATAGCTACTTCCACTACAGGTCGATTTACGCAGTCAAAGTCAAATAGCAAACTTCCGAAAGTCAGCCACCATCTGGCAGGCGTAGCTGGTCCGTGGTGCGATTTTGACGACTAATCCAAAATAATTATGTAAAATTTAAAAGTGTTGCGCACTTATTTGAATGAAAAATTTAAAGCAGTGCATAACAGACTGACCTGTGTTCTCTAGGAGAGTCTTTGGTGTGCGAGTGACCTGTGTCTGACCTGTGACTGACCTGTGACCTGAGTCTGACCTGTGTTCTCTAGGAGAGTCTTTGGTGTGCGAGTGACCTGTGTCTGACCTGTGACTGACCTGTGACCTGAGTCTGACCTGTGTTCTCTAGGAGAGTCTTTGGTGTGCGAGTGACCTGTGTCTGACCTGTGACTGACCTGTGACCTGAGTCTGACCTGTGTTCTCTAGGAGAGTGTTTGGTGTGCGAGTGACCTGTGTCTGACCTGTGTCTGACCTGTGACCTGAGTCTGACCTGTGTTCTCTAGGAGAGTCTTTGGTGTGCGGTCTTTGTTGATGATCACGATGAGAGAAGGCAAAATAAATTTAAAGCAGTGCATAACAGACTGACCTGTGTTCTCTAGGAGAGTCTTTGGTGTGCGAGTGACCTGTGTCTGACCTGTGACTGACCTGTGACCTGAGTCTGACCTGTGTTCTCTAGGAGAGTCTTTGGTGTGCGAGTGACCTGTGTCTGACCTGTGACTGACCTGTGACCTGAGACTGACCTGTGTTCTCTAGGAGAGTCTTTGGTGTGCGAGTGACCTGTGTCTGACCTGTGACTGACCTGTGACCTGAGTCTGACCTGTGTTCTCTAGGAGAGTCTTTGGTGTGCGAGTGACCTGTGTCTGACCTGTGACTGACCTGTGACCTGAGTCTGACCTGTGTTCTCTAGGAGAGTCTTTGGTGTGCGAGTGACCTGTGTCTGACCTGTGTCTGACCTGTGACCTGAGTCTGACCTGTGTTCTCTAGGAGAGTCTTTGGTGTGCGGTCTTTGTTGATGATCACGATGAGAGAAGGCAAAATAAATTTAAAGCAGTGCATAACAGACTGACCTGTGTTCTCTAGGAGAGTCTTTGGTGTGCGAGTGACCTGTGTCTGACCTGTGACTGACCTGTGACCTGAGTCTGACCTGTGTTCTCTAGGAGAGTCTTTGGTGTGCGAGTGACCTGTGTCTGACCTGTGACTGACCTGTGACCTGAGTCTGACCTGTGTTCTCTAGGAGAGTCTTTGGTGTGCGAGTGACCTGTGTCTGACCTGTGACTGACCTGTGACCTGAGACTGACCTGTGTTCTCTAGGAGAGTCTTTGGTGTGCGAGTGACCTGTGTCTGACCTGTGACTGACCTGTGACCTGAGTCTGACCTGTGTTCTCTAGGAGAGTCTTTGGTGTGCGAGTGACCTGTGTCTGACCTGTGTCTGACCTGTGACCTGAGTCTGACCTGTGTTCTCTAGGAGAGTCTTTGGTGTGCGAGTGACCTGTGTCTGACCTGTGTCTGACCTGTGACCTGAGTCTGACCTGTGTTCTCTAAGAGAGTCTTTGGTGTGCGAGTGACCTGTGTCTGACCTGTGACCTGAGTCTGACCTGTGTTCTCTAGGAGAGTCTTTGGTGTGCGGTCTTTGTTGATGATCACGATGAGAGAAGGCAAAATAAATTTAAAGCAGTGCATAACAGACTGACCTGTGTTCTCTAGGAGAGTCTTTGGTGTGCGAGTGACCTGTGTCTGACCTGTGACTGACCTGTGACCTGAGTCTGACCTGTGTTCTCTAGGAGAGTCTTTGGTGTGCGAGTGACCTGTGTCTGACCTGTGACTGACCTGTGACCTGAGTCTGACCTGTGTTCTCTAGGAGAGTCTTTGGTGTGCGAGTGACCTGTGTCTGACCTGTGACTGACCTGTGACCTGAGACTGACCTGTGTTCTCTAGGAGAGTCTTTGGTGTGCGAGTGACCTGTGTCTGACCTGTGACCTGAGTCTGACCTGTGTTCTCTAAGAGAGTCTTTGGTGTGCGAGTGACCTGTGTCTGACCTGTGACCTGAGTCTGACCTGTGTTCTCTAGGAGAGTCTTTGGTGTGCGGTCTTTGTTGATGATCACGATGAGAGAAGGCAAAATAAATTTAAAGCAGTGCATAACAGACTGACCTGTGTTCTCTAGGAGAGTCTTTGGTGTGCGAGTGACCTGTGTCTGACCTGTGACTGACCTGTGACCTGAGTCTGACCTGTGTTCTCTAGGAGAGTCTTTGGTGTGCGAGTGACCTGTGTCTGACCTGTGACTGACCTGTGACCTGAGTCTGACCTGTGTTCTCTAGGAGAGTCTTTGGTGTGCGAGTGACCTGTGTCTGACCTGTGACTGACCTGTGACCTGAGACTGACCTGTGTTCTCTAGGAGAGTCTTTGGTGTGCGAGTGACCTGTGTCTGACCTGTGACCTGAGTCTGACCTGTGTTCTCTAAGAGAGTCTTTGGTGTGCGAGTGACCTGTGTCTGACCTGTGACCTGAGTCTGACCTGTGTTCTCTAGGAGAGTCTTTGGTGTGCGGTCTTTGTTGATGATCACGATGAGAGAAGGCAAAATAAATTTAAAGCAGTGCATAACAGACTGACCTGTGTTCTCTAGGAGAGTCTTTGGTGTGCGAGTGACCTGTGTCTGACCTGTGACTGACCTGTGACCTGAGTCTGACCTGTGTTCTCTAGGAGAGTCTTTGGTGTGCGAGTGACCTGTGTCTGACCTGTGACTGACCTGTGACCTGAGTCTGACCTGTGTTCTCTAGGAGAGTCTTTGGTGTGCGAGTGACCTGTGTCTGACCTGTGACTGACCTGTGACCTGAGACTGACCTGTGTTCTCTAGGAGAGTCTTTGGTGTGCGAGTGACCTGTGTCTGACCTGTGACCTGAGTCTGACCTGTGTTCTCTAAGAGAGTCTTTGGTGTGCGAGTGACCTGTGTCTGACCTGTGACCTGAGTCTGACCTGTGTTCTCTAGGAGAGTCTTTGGTGTGCGGTCTTTGTTGATGATCACGATGAGAGAAGGCAAAATAAATTTAAAGCAGTGCATAACAGACTGACCTGTGTTCTCTAGGAGAGTCTTTGGTGTGCGAGTGACCTGTGTCTGACCTGTGACTGACCTGTGACCTGAGTCTGACCTGTGTTCTCTAGGAGAGTCTTTGGTGTGCGAGTGACCTGTGTCTGACCTGTGACTGACCTGTGACCTGAGTCTGACCTGTGTTCTCTAGGAGAGTCTTTGGTGTGCGGTCTTTGTTGATGATCACGATGAGAGAAGGCAAAATAAATTCCACGTATTTCTTCATTTCAGGACCTGCAAATCAGATCACAGTAAATCCATCAGCAACTTCTAGCGGCTAGAAAAAAACTGCAATCCCTAGTCCACTGTTGAACTTTCGATATAAGATCTCAGACTTGCGTAATAGGCCTTGCAGATTCAATGTCAATCTAGAATCTTAAAAAAACTTTTAAAGCGCCTACAGTATGCTAGATCAAACAATTAACTTGACTAATGTTGCAACAGTGGATCAAACTGGTCCATTGGTCAATAATACAACACATAATAATAACAAATAGCTATGAAAACGCGATAACACTTGAATTTTAATGCAAAATTACCCATTTGTACTCCGATTTCTCCAATAGCCCAAATGGCGTTATTACACACTGAAATGTGATCAGGGTTCAAGTTGTGGGACAAGATGGGCATAAATGACTCTGCAAAAAAATATAATATATTCAGAAAACAGGTGTCATAAGTTTAGCAGCTATTCGCTGTACACCTGATCGATACAAAGTGAAACAGTGGCGATTATGCCTGGATTCCCTCATCAAAAAAAACAAAAAAGCCCAACGCCCAAGTCTGTATTTTGAGAATCGTCCACATTAACATGAATATTCCAGCACACACATAAAATTTCACAATATCTGTCAATAAGAAAGCAATCAACTCAAACTTTCTCAAAATTTCTATGCTGTGTCAAACAAAAGCTACCTTAAAATCCAACAGAAAAAGCTGAAACAGTAGTACGAACCGATGTGAGGTTTAACATGATCATAGCATGCCTTGGAGAGATCACCAAGCAATGCAAAGGAGCTCTGTCGAACCTCTGGCATAGTATCCTAAAATTAAAAAAATCTGTGCTCATATTTAACTAAAACCACAAAAAGAAAAGTTGGCAGTCATATTCTTTAATCGATTAATTTATCTATTCATCGCGCTTGAATTAGTCTAAAAAGTGTGCCGCGTTTACCCGGAACAGCGTTAGTAGCCATATTATATTAACTGATTTAATCAGCTAATCCAATTTAGATTTAAGACCCACTACCAAAATTTAAAAACGCACAAAATTTAGGTTAGAAACACAGAGCGCTTTCTGCATCAATCTTTGATTTAATGGATTCAGTTGAAACACTCTAGATTCAGTCTAAACACTTGCAAAAATTCACTACGTCAATTAAGTCGGAGCAGTGAAATAGAGTGACTGTAAAAGAGAGTGGTGGTGAGATGACCTGTGAGCACTGGTAGAGCAGCGTGAGCAGATTGGACTGCTGCACCAAGTCCCGGATGTGCCCGTCCAGGCCCTCGGCCAGTCCGCTCAACAAGTCCAGAGCCACAATCATGAAATCCTTGTCCGGCTGTTCGTACTGCTCGGGGCTGGTCTGGGCTGCCTAGAAAAAATCAAAGTATATACATGGATACATAATTTTTACACTATTTTACACAGTAAATGATAAGAATACACAGATATTACACAATGGGATTTGCAAAAGCGCACAATTATTATCGTGTGTAAAAATTTACACAACTGAATTATTAACAAAAATGCAAGAGAATACTTACTTTTTACAAAGAGTTAGCTGTTGGTAAGAAAAGCAAAAAAAGTAGCGTGAATTGTTGTTTTTTTTTTTTTTTTTTTTTTTTTTTTTTTTTTTTTTTTTGTTTTTTTTTTTTTTTTTTTTTTTTTTTGTTTTTTTTTTTTTTTTTTTTTTTTTTTTTTTTTTTTTTTTTTTTTTTTTTGGGGTTGTGGTTGGCTTACATTAGTATTTAAGTCGAATGCAATCTCACAGCAGGTGCTTGTTGTCCCTAGTTTCTCGTTTCCAGACTAACGCAGTAAAAAGTTTGCAACAAGTCTGGTCTTGTCATTACAAAGACTTCATCATGCAACTTTGAAACTTTGAGTAAAAAAGTTTTTTAAGTTGAAATGTCCTGAACGAAAATAGCTGAAAAAATTCGGCTTCTTACCAGGGCCTGACTGATTGTTTGTTCGATAAGCGAAACGCATCGTCGGAAAACTGGATCACAATAGGGCAAAAAGCCGGACTGTAGCGCCGTGGCAACGCTCGATAGACACTGAAAACGCCACATTTGATTTCCCTTCACAAATGCTAGCAAACTCTGCATTTTTGTGTTATTTTTTCAACTCTAGGTACACTCAATTTCACCAGTGTTTTTGTCATAGGATTTTTATTCAATTTTTTATTACATTTTCTAATTATCTTTTTACATTTATTTTCAACACAAACAAAATCAAAAATTGTCGTCAAAAATCAGTCATATCAGTACTAGAAACAAATAAACTTATTTTAAACAAAAGATTACACAAAAATATTGTCAAAAAATTCACTAGATAAGGACCAATCAACTATAATAAAGCGAAGCAGATAATAAGAAAAATATCTGCATGAAGCAAAATAATTGTCTTCAAAATCAGCTGAACTATGCAACCATCATGTTCGCTCGACTAGAACAGTTTTAGAAACAAACATGTAACACAACAATAAGTTTAAAAAAACTTTCATAATGCGGAGCCAACCTCAAGTAGGGGAAACAAGTCCTTGTCGTCATCTTTCAGTGCGTTCCACTTCTGAATTAGAGGCGGCATTAGCATTCGAATGTACTCCTAAATTAAGTTACAAATTTGAAAAACTGGACGCAAAAACTTGAACTAGAACATGCTTTGAATTTGATTCTAATTGAATTAGTAGAACATACTTTAATTGGAGAAAAATTCCATTGATTTATGTTGAGGTGTTACGGTAATAACATTGATACTGTTTTCATTTTCTATAAATAGGCAACTTTCCCTTTTCACTAACCTCTTTATTAAGGCACGAGCCCACCGAATCAGCCAAGGTACCAACAGCATCGTACAATATCAACAAATTTTTTGCCTGAAATTTAGTAATAAATTCACAGCAAGATCCAAATATAAAAGCTTTCCGAGGTCGACCAGACTAGATTTTGTCTGATCCTAGTAGGAAACAGTAATATCAACATAACTGCTGACCACAAATTTTTATCAGCTTCAAAAACTTGAAAGATCACAAGAGCAAAAAATCATAAAAAATACTCCCACATGGTTTGGAAAAAGTTATTAACTTGATCCATGATGATAGTGTAAAATTGTTGGGAAAGTAACCTGATATCTGGTAAATGCGGCGACTAGGGTTTGAAGAATGGTCTGCAGATAGGGCACCAGCTCCATGCACGCCTCCTCCTCCAGTGTGGCGAATGCACTGCAGGCTGCCTCTTGCACGCGCTTGTTGTGATCCAGAATCCGCTTCAGAAGCTGAAAACCATTAATCACTCTAAACACAGCTAATTCACTTATCTATATAATAATATTTATTTATTTATTCAAGCTCTACTGCATCAACCAGAAAACTTTTCTGTACAGGTCAACAATAATAATTATTGTAGCTATTAATTTAGTATCATTATGATAAGTTCTATCTGTGCAATGTCCACATTCTGAGAATGCGTTTCAGAGGTATTTCTTGAAGTGAATTAGTATTAGCATGCAGGCGTCACTCACTCACTAACTTATTAGCATGCAGGCGTCACTCACTCACTCACTTGTTTTCCACAGCTGGAGCTTCCATTTTTCAACCATCAACTTTTTAAATAAAATTTAGATTTCTTTTTAAATGTTTTTGTTCAGTATGTTATCCCATGGCAGGGTTTTTTTGTGCAAAACCCTGTGCAAATGCACACTTTTTTAAAATTTTGCACACAAAAATTAAAATTTTGCACAATAATGCACAGTGACTGACGGGCCTGTGATATGCTCAGAATGCACTGTTTTAAATGCAAAATCGAAAAAAATTTCTGGGGGCTCCCGCCCCCAGACCCCTGCATCTACTGGTACCACTGGCGGCATCTTCAACTGGGGCAGGTCTTTATACTGCTTTTTCGCAAAAACTGGCCAGCAAGCAGATTGTATGATTCGCGTAATAATTGCGTTTCAAATTCAAAATTTTAGAGGTAGATTTTTCTAAAATTCACGTTACACGTTCTCAAAAACCACAAGTCTGTAGCTGCATAGGCCCCGACCTCCACAAACTACGGCATCTACGTTTATAAACAAAACTGTCCCACGCCGTGGGAGTATTCCTCCACGTCCACCAAACCTGAAAAAATTTCTGGATCTGCCACTGGTACGATTTTATGTATATATATGCGTGAAAGGGCGTACCTAGGGAAGATGGGGAAAATCCCCCCCCAGAAAGAAATTTTTACACAAGGGTCCCTCCCCCCTTTGGTTTTTATGGCCCAACCGAAAAAAATATCCAATACGTTTCCAATTGACCAAATGTGGCTTAAAAATAAAAAATTCTCCAAATTTTTTCCTGGGGGCTGCCGCCCCCAGACCCCTGCGACTTACTATTCCTTGTAATCCTGTTTCATCAAAGCCTATGCATTTATACACAAGTGCATTATGCTGCGTTTACATGTGTTATACACTGCCTAATGTGACGTTTCCATCTATTGTTTTACTTTTCTTGTCAGAAAAGTTTCTAATACGTCTCCAGTTGACCAAATTTGGCCTTAAAATTGAAAAAATTCTCACTTTTTTCTGGGAGCTGCCGCCCCCAGACCCCTGCTACGTATTGGCTTAGTGCTCTTGCGTTTGTTTTGCGAATTTAAGTGTTAAAGTAGCTAAAAGTTTTCAAAAAATTGAAAAGTCAGTCCCCATCCTCCCCACGAAATTTTTTTTGGTACGCTACTACTGTCTATGTGTCGTTCACATTTTTTGTTTTAATTTTCCTGTCGCAAAAAAATTATGATAAGTCTCCAGTTGACAGAATTCGGCCAAAAAATTTAAAAAATCTCGCCCCCATACCCCTGCAACTTTCTGGCTTAGTGATCTTGCATTCATAATGCGAATCAAAGCTACATACTTCATATACTTGCTACAAAGTGCATTTAACACATTACAATAAATCGAACAGGTATTATTCCCCCTCAAATTGTTTTCTGGGTCCGCCACTGAATGTACATATATGCCTCTAGAGGTATAAAATCGCGTATGTTTGCTGTTATATAGGCAAAAAAACGCATTTACAGTTTGCACAAAAAAAATAAAATTTTGCACACTAAAATTAAAATTTTGCACAATTATGCACACAAAATTTTTTGAAAAAAAAACCCTGTCCCATGGCCACCCAACTTCCTACTCCAAAACATCACAACCCAATTAATGGTTCTTCTCCGAGGACTCTGCGCTTACCTCCATCATCAATGGCCTGAAGTACTGGTCATGCGGCTGCTGCACAACCCAGTGGGAGTATCGCGACAGAGTCCAGCAGGTGATGGAACGGACCAGGGCTTTGGAGTCGGACAGACAGCCGATCAGGTAGGGCACCAGCTCGGGCAGGTGGGGAGTCATGCCCGTCTTGCAGCCTGGACACAAGAAGAATCAACTATTGCGCATCCAGAGATGTACAAGGCGGGGTCTGGGGCGGGGGGAGCGAAAATTTAAAAAATGCTAAAAACAACGCAAAAGTTAAAGGTTCCTTGAATGTAAGGACTTGGAAAAATCTGGGACACCCCCCCACCCCCACCCTAGACTGAGACGCCGTGGACATATTGCAGGGGCGCATGGCATAAAATGAGAGCTAGTGCCAAGCGCAACGTTAGCCCGGGGACATAGTAGTTGTCAATAATTCGGGAACATACTATTCTCGCCGTTGTTGTATACAAGCAAGATCACAGCTGATACAATTGAGATACATGTTCACTGACTACAGGTTTATACGAGTTGAGTAATTTGACCAAACAAAGCGCCACTACGTCTATGGCCAAGTCTGAACCACGGTTTATCCTTTTTATTGCCAGTTCTATATCCATGACTCTCCTTCGAGCCACAGTCGACATATAATGGCTAAACTCTGTCTGGCTCAGTCTCGTAAAGTATCGTATAGTATAGTACATGGCTGGCTAGACAATAGATATGCATAAGTATAGTGACTATGAACTGGCTAAAAGTCTGGTAAACAGTCATTAAAATGCAGGCACCGAAATTCATTACTTAAGGTGAAAGTGCAGGAAAAAATACAATACCCTCAGCAATAGCTCCCAATGCCAAAATGCCGGATTCCTTAATCTCCCACTGGGAATGGAACAGGGTTTCTTTAAGAATCGGCAAAAGAATGGGAAGAATTGCGTCGCAAAATATATTCGACAACACGTCCAGGGAGGCAGCAGAGCATTTTCCTAAAAAATGTAATTTGTAAATAGTTTGAAGTTTGAACCTAGTTCATACTTGTCCGAAAACACTCTGTAGCTGTCCGTGTCAGTGTCAGTAAGAGAGTGATTTCTACTGCTGCCGACACACTAATTTAATTATTTTATTGAATAAAGTCGAAAGCTATATTATGAGTTAAATTAACTAATATACGATGCATATACAAAGGTCTACGTAAACGGCAGCATAAATGGCTAGTTATATAACATCCATGGTCAAAATCAATAGTTAAGTTTCACCTACACGAAAACTTCACGTCATGTGAGCCAAAAAACTACTAGTATGGTAGTTTTTTGCTTTTATCGCGGAGGAATTTAACACAAAAGTATGAACTCACTGTACGAAAACGGTCTCAGACACGAGCACTGAGCAATAGTTACAGACAAGTATGCACTTGACGCGTGCACAAGACAAGTTACTTCAAGTCCAGCACAATTCACAACCAAACTGTATCGCAATGGATACGCTAGTAATTATTTTCAAACAGACGATAAGAAAACTAACTGAGATTCCATTCTGAGAAACTGTCATCGTCACAATCGTCAAATTCATCGTCTTCATTCTAAAAAGCATACCTTTTTCCATTTCTTACCATTTTATATTCTAACTCCAAGTTCTTGCAATTTTTGTAAGGTTCACGGCAGACTTTATAGATACGGAATCAATTGCAGAACACAATAAATACATAAGAAAGCATATGAATATAATATGTAACTAATCTATATTCATGGATAAATATAAGCACAATATTATTTTAAACCACTGTACAAGTAAGAACTAAAACTGAGCACAAGATTTTATTCAGACCAAGTTCAAAATCGTAACCAACTAAATACTTTTTTGTAAATTGCCCAGCAAGTTGTGACAAGACAATCTGACAATCACAATTGAATATGCAAAAAATTAAAACCTGGTTCGAAGCCAGAAACCTAACCTGATTTTCATCGGTGGATCTATTGAGCTTCTGAGTGGCTGCCGTCCGGGCTTTGTGGAATCTGGGTCGAATATCTTCCTGTTTATCCGGCACCATGTCATCTTCCTCCACATCACCCTGAAAGTAGACAAAAAAGTCAGAACTTTGAAATAAATTCACAATTTACAGATTAAATAGACTCATACTATACATATTAGGCATTGTGTAAAGATCCGATTCTTTTGAATGAGTATCTCTCTGGAAAAAAAGAATCAAAAAATGCATCTTGGTTGGTTACTAAGAAGCTAAATAGACTTTTAATATAATATACAATATTCAATGTCGGTACTAAAGCTGTTAAAAGTAAAGTAAGTAATTCAATATTAAATAACTTGAAAAAAGTACTACTACTAACTTCTGTACAAAATGCACTAATACACTTGACAAACACGCACAGACACGACAGATACAAATGTAAAACTATGACATAATACAGCAAAACTATGACAATAATTCGACCTCTGGAATAACACAAAATGTCACAAAAAATACAATCATACCATACTATTATAAAAAGTAATAACAAAAACTACGGTCCACCTACTTTCAGTAGCACAATATCAAGATCGGAATATTTCATGCAGCGGACTAGAATAGGAATGAGGGTTTCCAAATGACTGGCCATCACTTGGCGACAAACGCCCGGCTGCTCGGACAAGGCCAGCCAGAATTCGCACGCCTCCAGGGCCGTGCCTTCGTCGTCGTCCTGCAATAAAAAAACAATAAACAAAACAAAAACAAAAAACAATAAAAAAATCTACTTTAAAATTTGGTAGACTGAACTGGAAAATGTAATCAAACCAATTTCTCACATGTCAAGTCTGCAGTGTCGGTCAAGCAGTACTCACGATGAAAGTGTCAGAAATAATACACACGAGGCGAATCAGATTGTTTTAAAAGTCAGCATTTCAGTAGTATCCAATTCATTTAATTATTCACAAACACCACTAAGCTGTCGTTTATCTTCATTTCCGCCTCAAAACGCCTGCAAGTAGACATTATTATGCCCGGTTATTTATGGTTAGAACTAAACACCATAGTCTGTTACGAAAACCAAGAAATTACCTATTACGTAAACGAACAACTACAGATAAGCCCACTAAACCTAATTTCCAAACAAAAACCGATGACAGTTTCGATAAACAATAAAACTTTATAAATACCTGCGTTCGCATGAGCATGTATTCAATGATATTATTTAGCTGAGGGGCCAATTTTTCCAAATATGAATCCAGCAACAATGTAAGCGATCGACAGATTTGCTTCTTCACCTCTGTGTCAGTGTCATTTGCCAGGGCGAATAAGCTCTAAAGTAAACACATAAAAGCTGAATAAAGCGAAGAATTTCAAAGAGATTCTAATATTTCCAGTAAAAAAGCACTAAAATAGGTTCGTGCACTACACTATCAGGTGGAAAGTCTGTCTTGACATCAATAGCGTTAAAGTGCAGGAAGGTCCATCACATAGTACTACACAATAGTGCCACACAGGACACAAGATATTATGCCATATCTGAAAAAATAGGACACGTACTATTGCTAAACTAGTACATAAATGCATAAAAGATCACACACAACACACACCTGGCATTTGCTTACGGGGAAATACACCCCGCTGTCCCGCACCACCAGGGTTGGCAGTCTCGGTCTCGGTCTCGTAAAAAACCCGAGACTAGGCTGGTCTCGGTCTCGGTCTCGGTAGGAAAACCGAGACCTGCTATAGGGTGGTCTCGGTATTTCAGATGAGACTTAAAGTTTTCAAAATTTTTTAAATCACGAAGATTTTTTTTCACAATATATATGTTTCCAAATAGAATTATTCCAAGCATGAAATGGTCACAACTGTCTGCTGTAGAAATGTCAGTTCACCGGCATTCGGCAAACTGACTTCAAGTTTAAACTTTGTACATCAAGCTAGTAGGTAAAGTTTGAGTTAGAAGGTTTGTCTGACTTAGCGATGTTGCATTTGTATGTGAAAACCGAACCTCTGAAGCATATGTTAAACAGTAAAAATACTATATCATTTACCAAATAGTGCTAATTTCGTAGCTGATTTGTAATTAAAAATTTGCTGGCTTGTGCAACTTTTCGAAGCGCGTATTGGGTTGGGTGGCAGTTTAATTAAATTTCTTGAGCCACAACCTCTCAACGCATGTCAAAACGTTAAGTATATGGAAAAAAACCTGGGCACAATCAAAAGCTTTTTAGGCTATGGCGTGGTTGGGGCATCTTCTGGTACGTGATGGTGCTCGCATCAGAACTTCTGACAGTAGCACCACTGCTCCAGCACGGACGATTCTAAGCTGACACTTGAGCAGACTGCCAAAATGCCAATGTGTGCAATGCACTATAAAACACCCTATGGTGTGCGAGGAAGTGTGCGAAACTTATTAAAAAATACAAAAAGTTGACAGAATAAATAATAGGAAAATAATCCTAAGCTCCGGGTCCGGCTGTCAATCACTACTCTCATGCATCCGGTCGTTTACAATGTTACGTTTCTCTCAACGTCGCAAGTCATACACTCACACAACCTAATGCTCACTTTTTTGTAACTTAGTCACGAATTTTTTACATTTCAAAGTATCTCAAATTTTTAAAATTGAAACTTGAAAAAAGGTCCCCCAAGGGCTGGTCTCGGTCTCGTAGGTCTCGTTTGGGTGGTCTCGGTTGCCTGGTCTCGGTCTCGGTCTCGGTCTCGGTTGCAAACCCGAGACTTGCCAACCCTGCGCACCACACTTTTTCAATCCTTCGATCATTGAAAAAAATGCGATCACAACAATATATTCCCAGTGATATTGCCCAGTGACAACACTAACTTATCCGATAGTTATATAGACACTGATATATTTCCGTCTCAATACAGATACAACAGATAACATTATATATTTATTATATACGATATTACCTGAAGAAACATGTCAATGTGTTTTAGCAATATCTCTGATTTCACGAGAATGAAGCAGTTGATACAGCTGACAGCCAGCGACCTGGAAAATAAAAAATGTCAACCAATAAATGCCATAAATTATGCTTTTTGAGAATGTGTAAGATGTTATGTGCATAGAGTTCTCTAATCTAAACAACTACGGCACAAAATGTATACACAAACCGCCCACGGGGCGAGATAAACTGCTACATTCAAAATACAAATCTACTAAAATCTACTAAAAAGCGAAAGCGAATACCTGATTTTCGGTTTGTCGTGCTTGAAAAACACCAAAAACTTTGGTATGAGAATGTCAGCTGGCGGATTGTCGTCGTTGGACAAAGCCAACACTTCCGCTGAGTCTTCACAAATCTTCTGGAATGCCCCAATGGCGCCCTCCAAACAAAACAACATGATCAAATATACGAAACTAATAATAGTAATGCAATAGCTCGCATACCTAGAGTTAGACATCTCTTATAGTCCCTAAATTTTATAAATTGTAGAAAAAGTTGCGACAAAAAAGGCAATAAACACAATATTATATTTATTTTTTATTATATTTATTTTATACCAAATTTGCCTGTTCTTGCAAAACTCGTGTGCATATATATTATTTTAAAGACTCTACTATTAGCCTTTTAGGTTGCTCATTTTGAAAGAGTAAAAGTTTAACAGCTCTTATGAATTTTGGAAAAGTTTAAATTGTCTGTTGTTGTAGTCCTGCTATGCTAGCAAACTACGAAAAGGATAAATACATGTTGTAGGCCTTGCAAGCCTAGGAGCATTATATCTCACTTCGCAAACATTATAATCATGAAATCCCAGCATTTAACATAGAGTGGGCAGCAGAGAGGGCCACTGGCGAATGCCCTCCTTGCTCACAATCGTGGTCACAATGATTCCCACAGTGGCTCGCATCAGGACCACCATCCCCGATGGCCGTCAGAGCTTCGCTGCGCAGGAAATCCTTCACGTCCTGCGGATACGTGTCCCACAAGATCCGGATGTTATTCTTCAGTATCAGACCGCTGAGAGAACGAGTTGCTTCTTCTGAAATACACAAATCATTCCACAAAAAACTTTATATAACCTGGCCTCCTATATTTCGTTTTAACGTTCTTGTTTGCCATGAACTAACTGTCCATCGGGGGGCACTTTACCAACTCACGATCATAGATGCATGCTTACATGTGGGTCGGCACGCTCACAATAAATAGTAAAAAATACTATATATATGTAAGCTAAATAAATTAAAATTTCCATGTTATATTTATATATTTATATACTGACTGCTACATATTGAAACCTTTCAAGCAAACTATAACTGGCTAAATAAAAAAACACAGGTGTGTAATTTATGGTAGTGTACTCGAAAGAAAGAAAGATACATGTTAGTTGTTAGTTACTAGAACTTGTATAATGTTTAGTACAAGTGGTATATGGTATTGGAATGTGTTTTATATCACATATCAAAAAAGTTTATGCGCTAATCGTATCATAATAAAAAAGCACATTAAAATACATAAAATATA
>JASANF010003048.1:0-10444 GCA_030248245.1 Trissonchulus sp. WLG1_4 | reverse complement strand
TAATTTCCCCCCCCCCCCGCCTCAGTTGCACCCGACTCCAGGGCGGGTCCTGGGGGGGGGTCCGGGGGCCCCGCCCCCCCCCCCTTTGGGTCTGCCCCCCCCCCCTTTGGCAAAGAGGGCCCCCTCAAAGAATTACCGATATATACGTTCCCAATTCATCAAATTTAGCCCTTTCCTGGGGGCTGTCGCCCCCAGGCCCCCAGAACTTTTTAACGTAGTCTTATTCGTAGTCGTATTCTCATTGTTATTATCTGTCGTAAAGGTTCATGCATACATATATGGCTGCATTGTGCCTAGCTTTAGCTTTAGCTCTAAATGTGCACTAAATAAAAAGTTTCTAGGCAGCTCTTTTTGTGCAATGGGTTGCAATTTTTGTTAATGCTAACGCAAAAAACTGTCAGTTTTCAAGAGTTGCAGATGCCTGATGGCGGCAGCCCCAGAATAAAAAATTTAGTTGTTTGGCCGCATTTGGTGGACGCAAAGGAAAATCCGTCTGGGAGCGACCTAACATGAACCTCCGAAATCACTTTAGTTTCTTGTAAACGTTCCAAAAATTGCTTTTTCAAGGCCCATATTATTTCAAAATTAAAAAAAATCTCTAGCTTCTGGAGGCTGCCGCCCTCCCAGACCCCCGCAATCCGCATGGCATATGCGCTGGTTTCTTGACAAATGTAGCTTAAATTTACATTATCAATACAAATTGTATTTCAAAATTCTGAAAAAGCTCTAGCTTCTGGGGCTGCCGGCCCCAAACACCCGCATATGCACTTTTTTCTCAACAAGTGTAGCCAAGGGCGGACGGTGGGGGGATATAGGGGATATATCCCCCCTTTTGCCAGGAGCAAAAGAAAATTTACTGCATTTACTTGTCTAATACACTGTCTGATGTGACGTTCCCATCTTTTGTTTTAATTTTCCTAAAAAAAATTCTGATACGTCTCTAGTTAACCGAATTCGACTTACAAAAATCTCCATTTTTTCTGGGGGCTGCCGCCCCCAGACCCCTACAACTTTGTGATTTAGTGATTTTGAATTTTTAAGGCATTTTGTAAGTGTTACATATATAAACTTGCTAAAATATATAAACTTACTAAAATGTACATTTCACCCCATTACGAAAAATTCCAGTCATCCTCCCCCGGCCACCGAAATTTTTTTCTATGTATATACACCACTGTCTCTTGAAAACATCACGACGCAGCAGTGCAGAGTAGTAACGCAGCTTAAGAACGTAGTAACAAGGTAAAATAAGGTAAAAAGTATGTATGTATGTATGCCGTATCCCCCCCCCCTTTTTGGAGGTCACGGTTCGCCGCTGAGTGTAGCTTAAATTTACATTAATTCTGTGGGTAAACTTTAGCTGCGAAACAAGATAAAGCAGCTTCCTGGCCCGAAAATTAAAGGTAACTACAGCTATCACGTTGGCTTTAGTCAATGTTTGAGAATACGACTTTACCTTCACCTTACCTGCGGGTAAAGGTAGCCTAACTTTACCTACAGGTAATTTTGAGAATACGGCCCCTGAGGTCAATATCAGTTGGAGCAATAGTTGACAAATTTTTGGAATAGTGGGGCGCAAAAATTCGGGTTAAATGCAGTTGGGGGGGGGGGAAATAGTGGACCTATTTTTTTTAGTAGAGCACCTTGGGGGAAGCATTTTTGCTTCAAGAACCCCTATTTCATTTTTTGGATTTTTTGAGATATGATCCCCCGCAATCTGAACCCTCAGTGAGGGACGTTTTCGCAATTTTTTTCCGAAGCCCTTGTATTCTCCGTTCTAATCGTGTCTAAATGGTGTCAAATTATTGTTTACAATTTTTTAGAATCAAAACAAAGGCTCTTCGACCGGGTTCCTGCCAAAAAATTGGCAAAATTCGCCAGAAACGTCCAATTTTTGACCAAATTCAAACTTGGCCTTAATTTAGGCTTGGGCTTAGGCTTAGGGCTTAGGCTTAGTATGGGGCTTAGGCTTAGGCTTAGTATCAGGCTTAGGCTTAGGCTTAGGTTCAGGCTTAGGCTTAGGCTCAGGCTTAGGCAATAAAAAATCGAAATTTTAAGAAAAAATCCTGCCAGCTTAGCCTAGAGAATCCTGCCAACTAAGCCTAGACGATGCCTTAAAACATCATAACGCACTCAAAACTATCCAGAAACAAAGATTATAGCCATTTTTGGGATCAAGTGCAGTTGGGGGGGAAAAATAGTGGACCTATTTTTTGGAGTAGAGCACCTTGAGGGAAGCATTTTTTGTAATAGAACCCCTATCCACAAATTTGGATTTTCTGTGCTATGACCCCTTGAAAATTGCATTTTCAGTGTTTTTGGAAGTGAACGTAGGCCAAAGTTCGAAGCCAAAAATGGCTATAATCTTTGTTTTTGGATAGTTTTGAGTCCGTTATGATGTTTTAAGGCATCGTCTAGGCTTAGTTGGCAGGATTCTCTAGGCTAAGCTGGCAGGATTTTTTCTGAAAATTTCGATTTTTTATTGCCTAAGCCTGAACCTAAGCCTAAGCCTAAGCCTGATACTAAGCCTAAGCCTAAGCCCCATACTAAGCCTAAGCCTAAGCCCTAAGCCTAAGCCCATGCCTAAATTAAGGCCAAGATTGAATTTGGTCAAAAATTGGACGTTTCTGGCGAATTTGGCCAATTTTTCTGCAGGAACCCGGTCAAAGAGCCTTTGTTTTGATTCTAAGAAATTGTAAACAATAATGTGACACCATTCAGACACGATTAGAACGGAAAAAACACGGGCTTTGGAAAAAAATTGCGAAAACGTCCCTCACTGAAGGTTCAAATTTCGGGGGGTCATATCTCAGAAAATCCAAAAAATGAAATAGGGGTTCTTGAAGCAAAAATGCTTCCCCCAAGATGCTCTACTCAAAAAAATAGGTCCACTATTTTCCCCCCCCCCCCCAACTGCATTTACCCCATTTTTGGCTTCGAACTTTGGCCTACGTTCACTTCCGAAAACACTGAAAATGCAATTTTCAAGGGGTCATAGCTCAGAAAATCTAAATTTGTGGATAGGGGTTCTATTACAAAAAATGTTTCCCTCTAGGTGCTCTGCACCAAAAAATAGGTCCACTATTTCCCCCCCCCCCCCCCAACTGCACTTGATCCAAAAATTCTTCAAGCAGTTTTACTTCCAGAACCTCTTTTAAAATTCTCTGGGATGATACGACACCCCACCCCCGAAGTCTAGGCCATCAATGAGGGACAATTACACAAATTTTTACTGGAAAGCCGTTGCTTTACCATCCGGCCCAAAATCAGTTAAATGAAGTGAAAATGTTCTGTTTGTATTATTGTTGGACACGTTGATTTTAAGCCTGATTCACACGTGAGGTTAATTTATTTAAGGCGCTCCGAGAATTTGCACGTACTTCAAAAATTATTTTCTTACTTTCATGGTTATAGCGGACTTTAGTAAGGTGCGCAGCATCAAATTGAGCATTTTTCAAACGATTTTGTCTCAATTTTCTGTTGTGTCTGTCACGTGACTCGCAAAAACCATATTCACAGGGCACACAGTAACTAATTTCAAACTCTATCAATTTTGACAATCTATAGCTTGTTTGCAAGGTTTTTAAACGTTTGGGACGACATTTTTTGTTTTTTCGTTCAAATTATATCAATTTTGACAATCTATAGTTTGTTTGAAAGGTTTCTAAACGTTTGCGACAATTTTTCTTTGTTCAAACTTTATGGGTGGATTTCATAAAAGTGGTTTTACTAAACCATGGTTTTACGTACGTTTTTATAAGATTTGCACAAAAATGCATTACGAAATTTCGCCTGATTCGCCTAATTCATAACGAATCAGTCGAGATTTTGTAATGAAATTATGTGCAATTTTAATATTGATTTTGGTATCAAAAATATTACATACAATATGTACTACCCAAGTATCATATTTCTATTAAAAAATGAAATGTCATTAAAACAACAGTAGTTTTACATATTTTCTAGCTCGCCATTTATTCTTCAGTACTATTTAAACTTGTGTTTGCTGTATAGTCGCTTCAGGACATCAAACACCGTACCGTTTAGTCAAACGGGAAAAAAAGCCATTTTTATAGTTTTCGTACAATAAAATTTGCCACAGTCAACTATTTATAACTTTGATTAGTGATCTGCTAACGGCACGTCTACCCGCATGTTATGTGTCACTTTGAAGCTGTAAAATTGAAACACGCACCAGAAACGGTCGTTTTGGACGCCGAGAAAAAAAGCCATTTTCGGGAAAAAAAGCCACCTGACGGGAAAAAAAGCCACTTCGGTTTTGCCCCTATCATGGCTGCCGACCGTGTCTGTGTGTGTTTTTGAGCATCACAAATAATTTTTTGACATTTCATAGACATTTAGCCATCAAATCCAGCAGTTATACACTACAATATTTCCTCAAAAACTGTATTTTTTCACACCACAAAAAATTGACAAAGTCGCAAAATTTTTTACTAAGTTCAGTAAGCTAGAAAACAATTTTGGTTCGTTTCAAAAAACTATTGATGTCTCTAACTTAGCACAGTCCCAGTTTGATCATATCCTGATGCATAACCATCATCTGCCGCACCTCCGATGCAGAAAATTTGTGCCCTTCTTTGGTTGGATCACCGGTCATAGGCCCGAGGTAAACAAAGTCCAAGCTGACAATAGAAACGTCCCCTTTTTTCAGCACAAACGTGTTGTTGCCCTGATAGCGAAAGAACTCGAACTCAGCACTGGTCGCATCCTCAGTGTCATCGTTCGCGAAAATTTTCAGCAGTCTGCCGAGATACCATTGCTTGTCAAACGCAACTGCGAAAAATTTTCCCTTGCAGTCTTCTTCGTTTTCATTAACAGTGGCCTTGACGCGTTCGATCTTGTTGCGTATCTCATCACTCATCAGCATAGTCGGCGTTAATAGGGGAATTACTTTCTTCTTCTTCAGACTCCAGGTCAGAAGAGTCACTAGAGCTGAAGCCAAGGCTGGATTCTGAAGATGACGAGACTTGGACTTTGGACCTTTTTTTGGGTCAATTTTTTTGACCCACTCTTTCCCTTTCTTTTTGTCGGGCTTGGGTTTGCTTGTTTTCTTAGTCGCAGCTGCAGTCGCCTTCTTTTCTTTCAGATCAGCTTCTTTCTGCTTCATTTTTTCTAGGATGTGCTCTTGAGTGACCACACACGCCTTTCCGATTTCAACTCGACTCTGTTTTGGCTTCGGACCAGAGACAGCCTGCTTTCCAAATTTTTGGATCCACAGCTGCGAAAAAGTGGGACTGGGGCTAGGACTGTATGAAGGCGACGACACTTGATCATTTGAGTACTGAGGAGAGTCATCAGGGATAAAAACCCACTTTCCCTTCGTCTTAGCCGCAGGGGGCTGAAACGGAGCCGTAGGAGTTTTGAAGAGTGCCTTGGACACTCGGTTCCCACTTCCAGTTTCACTGCACTGCCTTGAAGGTCCGGGGGTTTCCGCGGCTGAAGGCGCACCAGATACGCTCAACGGACCTGCAAATGTAGAGACAAATATTATGTAATGATACTTATTATTATATATACTACCAATATTAATATTAGAATTATATATAAATAAATATATATATATATATATATATATATATATATATATATATATATATATATATATATATATATATATATATATATATATATATATATATATATATATATATATATATATATATATGTATATATTCGAGCTTTCAGAGCTTTGGACTTCAGGATGCTAAATGCTGCTGACTTCTGCAATTGCTGCGATAAGTTTAGAGTTTTTATATAAATCCTCTAGCTTTTCGCAGCATGGCCCAGAGTGTGCTTGATACAAAACTTATATACAACTGCAGCTGCCTGCAACTGGTAAGTTCTAGTATTAATATATGTATATATTATTATATATGTATATATATACTCTGATCATTTTCTTCATCTCCAATGATGACTTCAATGCCCCCCTGTACCGAAGAGTCGTCATCGGAATCAGGAATTTCAGAGGGCTTGCTGGCTGCTACCCACTTCCCATACTTCTCGAGCAGCACTGGATCAAAGTTGGATCGGTCGAACTTCGATTGGTCATAGGGACAAATTCCTACAGATCGAAACCCAGCTTTAATATTTTGTTCGGACATTCTGACATCCCATATTTTTGCCAGGTTGTTGGCAAACTGCTTTCGGCTCATGGGTTTCGGTGGCCAGCCAGTCATAGTAATCCAGTTAGTAAGGATATCGGCCCATGCACTTTTTAGCGGTCCAAACACCGACTCGTCCAAAGGTTGCAATTTGGACGTGGTATGGGCCGGCAGCTTCAGAATCGTGACATTTTGTTCACGCGCGTGTTTGATCAAGTCAACGTTCACGTGAGACATATGTCCGTTGAAAATAAGCAAGAGAGGACGCTGTTTTATTTAATCACAAAAAAGCGAAACCACTGGAAAAATACCGTCGTAGTCATCCAGCCCGTTTTGCTGAGACCATACCAGGTTCCACGCATTGCAATGCCTTCGTCACCAATCCACTGGGAAGGTATGGACAGGCTTTCTTTTTGCTGTTGTGTCGAATAGACAATGAGAGGCGGCATTCGATCACCAGCAGCATTACAGGCAGCTAGCACAGTGATATTCTCTCTCCCGGCACCAGCCACCACCTAAAATTGATATATACAAGGTATGTATTTTGTATTACATCATATATATATATATATATATATATATATATATATATATATATATATATATATATATATATATATATATATATATATATATATATATATATCTCATATATCATATATATATATATATATATATATATATATCATATATATCATATATATATACATATATATAATATTTATTTATTATATACATTATATACATAAGTTATATATATCCGACCTGACTGTATTGAATCCAAACGGCTTAATCCAATCCCATATTGTATATAAGTGAGCCTGATAAAAAAATTTCGCAGAAAAATCATCCTACGTCACTAAAAATCATTTGACACAAAATGAATGTTTTTTTATGCATCTTGAAAAATTGACCTGAAATACGTGTTACTGACTATACTGACTATATATATACATATATATATACCTGTTCAACTTTTTGTCCTTTCAGAGTGACACTATCAACGTTGGACGGATCGCAGGGGAACTCAGACTCGTCTAAATTCCACAATTTTTCAGGACAGTTCTGAATGCCCAAAAGTTGCAATTGTTCGCCCAGTTTGTCGTAAAAGTCCTCAATAAGGAAAGGATTTCGCAAGTTTTGGAAACGCTTAAAGGCCATTCCCTTCGCCTTTTTACGCGAGAAATTATGTCGTTTCATGAAATCGCTAAGCCAGTCCTGTTTCGGTTTCCACATGCGGTTTCTTTGTCTCATCTTCTTCTTAGACTTTTTGCCAGGAGACACGTAAAGGGGATTGCGAATTTCAGAATTCTCAGCAAACTCTGCAACGATCGCCAAAATTTGCTTAGGCGTTGGGGCAAACCCAAGTGTCCCCATTTCAGCAATACAGTTAGCCAAATCAGTCTCCTGAGCAGTGTCCAAAATTTTGCGGCGACCTTGGTTCGTCACCGCGGGCCGTTTGCCAGCGCGCACAGCTAAACGGCTTCGTAGCAGCCCACGACTGATATTGCGCTTCTTTGCCACAGTAGATACCTTTTCGCCGGCCATAATGTCACGGATGGCATTGTCAATGTCTTGTTCGTTGTAATGCTTCGGCTTTTTTTGATATTGGCGCACCATATTATATAATAATAATTCACTGAAACAAACAAAAATTGTGCAGTTACGTTAGACAATAACTAGTGCATGTATTTTTTGACTTTTTTCTACTATTTTCACTTGTAAGTGAAAACAAAATCAATTTTTTTTGAAATTTTCGATAGCTTTTCAAAAACCATTATTTTCGCAACTATAAATACAATGAACCACGGTTTTTATAACGTCAAAACAAAGCAAAGGCATGATAGTTTTCATGGTGTGCACCAGGTTGCATTGTTTGATCAAAAACGATATATTTAAGCCCAACAACTTTAATAAAAAAAAGTGGCTTTTTTCCCGACGGGTGTCAAAATGACGGGAAAAAAGCCAGGCCAGACTGGCGTCCCAGCAAATGCTACGGCTCCAAATTTATTATAGTCGAATAGAGGAGTCTCAATTTGGTGGAAATGGTATGAAAGTTTTAAAGTTGGCCGCAGCTTTTTCATCCAGTGAGAGTTTGAAAAAAACCCCATTAGCGATCATTTCGGAGGAATCAGGTGTCCAAACTTCAGGATGGTGTACTCCTGCAAAAAATGAAAGCAGGACCTGTATGGAGCCCTCAAATAGTGGCTGCTGTCCAGTTGCATTAAAAAAAGGTGGAGGGGTGGGTAGGGGTGTGGTTTTTTATAAATAGAAGTGGATGTGGTTTTTTGTTTGAGTATGTATGCTTAAGTAAATAGGAATAGGTAGACTCTGTCTTTGTTGGAGAAGGTAAGATTTAGAGTATAAGTGAGAAAGAGATGAAGAGGAAGTAAGCAAAGCTGTATTAAATATATTATTATGTGTTACTTTATGACGATCAAACTTCAGGCTGATATTACGTCTGTATTGGTCATAATTTTCGATGATTAGCCCCAGTATGTCAAAAAACGATGATTTTCGACAAAAATTGAATTTTTTCGAAAAGGTATAAATCAACGTTTTTTCGCTTGGAAAGTGCTAAAAATGAACTCAGCGCATGCGAAAACCTATAAAAACGTCTTTTCAAAAAATATATATCAGTTTGAATTTCCCCCCCCCGCCTCAGTTGCACCCGACTCAGTGGTGGATCCATGGGGGGGCCGGGGGCCCCGCCCCCCCCCCTCTTCGGGTCTGCCCCCCCCCTTTGACAAAGAGGGCCCCCTCTAAGAATTTTCCGATATATACGTTCCCAATTCATCAAATTTAGCCCAAATATCCAAAAAATTTCCTGGGGGCTGTCGCCCCCAGGCCCCCAGAATTTTTAAACGTAGTTCTCATTGTTATTATATGTGGTAAAGGTTCATGAATACATACAGCTAGCATATAGCATACATACATACTAGGGTTTTTTGTTTTGTTGTTTTTGTTTTTTTTCTTTGTCTTTTTGGACAAACGTTCGTCTTTTTGGACCCAGCTTCGTTTTTTAGGACAAAGTCGGCTGTCTTTTTGGCCGTTCCGTCGTCTTTTTTGGCCCTTTTGTTTTCGCCTTGGTCCTTTTGGACGAAACTTCGTCTTTTTCTGGTAACGAATGTTCGTTACCAGTAACGAATTGGAAACTTTTTTGCAATGTACTGTATATGGCTGCATTGTGCCTAGCCTAGCTTTAGCTTTAGCTCTAAATGTGCACTAAATAAAAGGTTTCTAGGCAGCTCTTTTTGTGCAATGGGTTGCAATTTTTGTTAATGCTAACGCAAAAAAATTTCAGTTTTCAAGAGTTGCAGGGGCCTGATGGCGGCAGCCCCAGAATAAAAAATTTAGTTGTTTGGCCGCATTTGGTGGACGCAAACGAAAATCCGTCTGGGAGCGACCCAACATGAACCTCCGAAATCCCTTTAGTTTCTTGTAAACGTTCCAAAAATTGCTTTTTCAAGGCCCATATTATTTCAAAATTAAAAAAAATCTCTAGCTTCTGGAGGCTGCCGCCCTCCCAGACCCCCGCAATCCGCATGGCATATGCGCTGGTTTCTTGACAAATGTAGCTTAAATTTACATTATCAATACAAATTGTATTTCAAAATTCTGAAAAAACTCTAGCTTCTGGGGCTGCCGGCCCCAAACACCCACATATGCACTTTTTTCTCAACAAGTGTAGCCAAGGGCGGACGCTGGGGGGGATATAGGAGATATATCCCCCTTTTTGCCAGGAGCAAAAGAAAATTTACTGGATTTACTTGTCTAATACACTGTCTGACGTGACGTTCCCATCTTTTGTTTTAATTATCCTAAAAAAATTATGACACTTCTCTAGTAGGGTTGTTTCAATTATTTCATTTAATCATTGAAACCCACTTTCAATTTCAATTTCAATATCAATTATTAATTGATATTGAAATTGAAAATAATTAGCCTAAAAATTGATAATGGTATTGAAATTGAAAATAATTTGGTTAAAAATTGATAATGGTATTGAAATTGAAAATATTTTAATTGAAATTGAAACTATACTTTCAATTTCAATATCAATTATGCTGGGCTGGTTGACTTCACAGCATGTCTGATGCTGGAACGAAGTCTTGTCTGTATGCCTTTTTGTGCATGTAGCATGTGTCGGTGAACAGCCATGATTGAAACGTAATTGATATTGGAATTGTCTAATTTCAATTATTATTTTCAATTGAGCTTACGTCTGTTATCAGCTTGAACTTTTGTTATTGTAGGGGCAAAGAGCCATTTATGATCAAGTCGCTAGCAATACGTAACTGAACGAAATACGACATATA
>JASANF010003047.1:0-12401 GCA_030248245.1 Trissonchulus sp. WLG1_4 | reverse complement strand
TATGTCCCTATTCTCGTTCAGTTACGTACCGTATTGCTTGGCAAGCTGGTGTAAAAGTATGCCTAAATACAAAAAATGAAGTGATTGATACAAATAAGCATTCACTGTAGACCAAACGTGAGTGGAATTTCGGCTTGCGATTTCTCTTCGCAAGTAAGTAGCTGTTGCACAACTAATAGCTCATTTTGCTCGCCTCAACGTGATCGAGCGGTCGCAAAAAGTCATTTTTGATGAATATGATTGATATATCGAAAACACTAAAATCGCGATTTTTTGAAAAAACATAAATTTGGCTAAATTTTTTAGATACTATCCATTTGTCGAAAATCAAATTTTGCGACCGCTCGAAGATGACAAGTTGCATTTATGTGCCAAATTTTAACTTTTTTCGTGGAGCCAATTTTTTAAAATCGGCAAGCCGAAAATTTGCGTTTGTAGTTGACAGACGCACGACATGTTTCTGTCTCATGCAGAAGAAAGATTTGCGTATGTTTACAAAAAAATTATAAAAAAGTATAAAACACCAAAAATTTTGAATATTAGGTTTCAACTGCAAAAAACAAAAATGCTAGTGTTTTTTAGCATTTCAAAAAATTACAAACGTGCAATGCGAAGCTTAGGCATTTCCGTGAAAAATTATTGCATAAAAGTTGCTCAAGAATGTTCGAAAATTACAAAATTATTACAAAAAATGACAAAAAAAAGTTACAAAAAAATTACAAACTTGCACAGTGAAATTACAAAAATGTGACATAAAAATTACAAATTTATTACATATTGTTTGTAATAAATTTGTAATTTTTTTGTAAAATTTTTGTAATCAGATTTTTTCCTGTGGTGGCACTCCTGAAATGTGGGTTTAGGCCATTATTTTGAAAACGCGCAAAAATAAACATGCATCGTAAGAACAAAAGTTGATCAGAAGTAAATTTCCTTCAATTTGATGTACATATCACATAAAAATTTTTTTGAACATTTTTGAGCAAATTTCGTCAAGAAAAATAGATTTTACGGAAATGCCTTCACAAGCCAGTGCATTTACACGTATGTAATGAATTTGATAGGCTGAAAAACACTAGCAGTCGTGTTTTACTGAAACGTAATTATAAATTTTTGGTGCTTTATTTAGTGTAATATAATTTTTTTGTGAACTAACGCAATACGTTCTGCATGAGACAGAAATATAGTGCGTGTGAATACAAACGCAAATTTTCGGCTTGCGATTTTAAAAAATTGGCTCCACGAAAAAAGTTAAAATTTGGCACATAAATGCATCTTGTCATCTTCGAGCGGTCGCAAAATTTGATTTTCGACAAATCGATAGTATCTAAAAAATTTAGCCAAATTTATGTTTTTAAAAAATCGCGATTTTAGTGTTTTTCGATATATCAATCATATTCATCAAAAATGACTTTTTGCGACCGCTCGATCACGTTGAGGCGAGCAAAATGAGCTATTAGTTGTGCAACAGCTACTTACTTGCGAAGAGAAATCGCAAGCCGAAATTGCCACTCACGTTTGGTCTACAGTGAATGCTCATTTGTATCAATCAACTTCATTTTTTGTAGTATTTAGGCATACTTCTTTTACACCAGCTTGCCATTGTGTATCTAAAATTGGCCCTAAACTGCCGTTTTTTGAAAAGTCACATTTCAGGAGCGCCACCTTAAGTGTGTGTCGTTTTTGTGTGCGGGGTGTGTGTGTTGTTGTTTTTTTTTTTTTGTTTTGGGCGGTGCTTTTGGCTGGTGTGGTGTTTCTTTTTCTCTCTTTAGTTTTTGTGTTTTTTTTTTTTCTTGTTGTCGCCGAAAAATTTTCTCTAATTTCTAATGTAAGAAATCGTCGAAATCGTTACTACCACCTTAAGCACTAAGCCTAAGCCTAAGCACTAAGCCTAAGCCTAAGCCTGAGGCCTAAATTAAAGAAAAAACCTGCTAAGAAGCATCAGAAATAACTTTACTACACTAAAAAACACTAACTAACTTTATATTTTAATAAAATTTGCAGCTATAGCCCGGAATTTCTACAGTACCGTAATTGTGCTGTAACGCTTCGATCAGCCTGGTCCTGATGGCTTCAGAAAAAGTTATGTAACTTTTCAAAGCCTGAACCGATTTACAGTAGCTTAGAAGTTGCTCTTTCAATGGTAACAGCAGGTTTTCATTTCATTCAATATTTTTGACTAAATACAATTTTGCGCAAAAAATTTCATGTAAAGTTTAATTTTTGGGAAAAGTTTGATTTCCAGCTAAAGCTTACATCCTACAAACTTCTAACCTAGCCTATTCGAAAGAGCGTTCAAATTTGACCCCCCCTGGGTTTGGGGGATATAGGGGGATTCCGGATCATTAGTCGAAAAAATGCCGTTTTTCCGACTTATTCCACCCCTAAGGGTTTTAACACCAATAATTTCACTTCAGATTTTTATTAAAAGGGGCGACAGCTATTTTGGGGGCTAGAGATCAAATTGGGGGCATGGCTGACGATGGGGGTTTCATATTTTTATTAAAAGATGGGGTAGGAAGCGAATTAGAATCGAAAATAATTTCCCCCCCCGCTTCAGTCTGACCCTCAAAATCACCTGCAGGTAAAGTTAGGCTAACTTTACCCACAGGCAAGGTGAAGGTAAGGTTAATTCTGTGGGTAAAGGTAAAGCTAAAAGTTAAAACAAGGTTAACGTCGACGGTTGAGGTTAACAAGTTGCACAATACATTAACTTTAGCTGCGAAACAAGATATAGCACTTTTCAGGACCGAACTTAAGGGTAACCTTAGCTATCACATTGGTTTTAAGCATTGTTTGAGAATACGACTTTACGTTCACTTTACCTGTGGGCAAAGTTTGACTAACTTTACCTGCAGGTAATTTTGAGAATACGGCCCCTGGGCCGGTATTCATAAAAGTCGGGATAAAAAGCTCGGCTTTTTATCTGTAAGTCTGGCTTGAAAAAGCCGGGATAAAAAGCTAGGCTTATGCGCAAGCTTGGATTTTTATTCGAGCTTTTTGTTTAATCCAGGCTTGTTCAAGCCTGGCTTTTATCCGAGCTTTTTATTTATAATAAAAAAATCAATAAAATATACGTACATAGATGTAACAAGTCTGCCTGTCTATCGTAATCCCAACTCGAACACCAACGCAAGCACATAACTTTAATCCAACTTCTCAAGCCACACACTGACCTTTAGCAGTAATATAACAACAATTTATAACCCGAACTCAATCTTGCAATAACAAGTAAAAAGCAGACGTTTAGACTAAGTTCTGGAATTGCAGCCAGTAGGCCAGTCTAGGTAGTTTGTACTCTGAACAATACTGTAGACTTTTGACCTTTAAGTAATTTAGCTAAGTTTTAGGCAGGATAGCTACATAGAAGCCGGGATTATAATCCGAGCTTCATTTTCATGAATACCGTAAGCTCGGCTTTTTATCCCAGCTTTTATGAATACCAAAAAGCCTGGATAAAAAGCCGAGCTTGGTTTTATGAATACGAAAAGCCGGGATTTCAAGCCGGGCTAGCTGAAAGCTCGGATAAAAAGCCGAGCTTGCACTTTTATGAATACGGGTGCTGGATTAAGTTTATCGGGCAAACTTTTTTCCGACAATACCTCGCGCAGTTGCTCGACAAAACCACATATTAAACTTTTCTCTCTGCATTACTAATTTTATGTAAATCGAAAAATAAACGTACTTTTTACCCCCATTTTGGGGGAAAAAATACGGCCGCGGGGAAAAAATACGGGTCGATTCTGACTCATCCCAGGAACGCAGACCAAAATGCTTCAACAGCAATGCACACGTCGAAAGCAAAGCTGGCCGGTGATTTGCTTTTTGCTGTCAAGCCATCGAAAATTGAAGTTTCAGAACGGAAGTGCCGGTGCGGAATCAAAACTTTAGATTGCCAGTGACGAGAGAATACCAGCGAAGCAGTTGGCCCTAGCCAAACCGTCGTGACCTTGCTATAATCAGCGACCAACACTGCTCTTGGCGGAATTTTTTTTTACGGAGGGGACAGAGACGATAAAATCAGAGGTAGAACAGCACGGAGAAGACAGAAAGAAGAAGAGAAAGAGGACTTTTGGCAATAGCAGAAGCGATAGCAACAGAAACAACAACAACAAGAAATGCCTGCACTCCAGTGAGACTACGGAGGGGAGACGGTGTTGGCAAGACGGCAGCAGCTTTTCTAACTTCTTACTTAAAAGTAACTTGTTGTTTTCGGGAGGTCAACATCGGAAGAAACCAGTGTTATGACAGTGAAAATTTTGTTGAATTTTTTTTTTTCGGGATAGTACTTTTATCATTGCTTTTCATAATGTTTCTGCCTGTTAATTATAAATTATGATAAATTCTGTAAACTAATTAGTATAACTGGTGAAATTTGTATGTTTTGTTTACTTTTTAGAAGATGTCGTCACCCGGAGGCATGTTGTAGTTTGCTTAGGTTCGACTGGCTTCTTTCCGTAGATTATCTTACCTAGGCATACGATCTCTTGACCCACGGTGTTCGGCTCTTCGGTGCAGGCCCTGTTCCTCGCCTGGCTCCTTACCGTAGGTTAGCTTGGTATAGGTGTCCTGCATTCTCGGATTTGACTCTTACAGTGTTCTGGCCCTCGTCTGGTTATTTGGCGAAGTTCAACTTGGGCAGACACTTATTGAACCACGGATTGGACGTTTGGCGCTACACCTTCGCCTGGTTTCTTACCGTAGATTAGCTTAGGTTGTAGTGCTTCCTTTGTTCTCGGATGTGACGTGGCAACAACATCTGGTCCTCGCCTAGCTTCTTACCGTAGATTAGCTTGGTCTAGGTGTTTCTGCATTGGAAAAGACTTAACGGGCGTTATTTCCTCGCTTAGCTTCTTACTGTAGATTCAGCTTGGTTGTGGCGTTCAATAAGGGAACGGCCGACGGATGGAGCATCGACGTTTCGCCTAGCTTATAGCCGTAGATTAGCCTGACGTAGGTGTTTCATACTAGTAGGTCTTTCTCTTATTAAGGTACCTTTTCTTCGCCTGGCTTCTTGCCGAAGAGTAGCTTAGAATAGGTACTAATTTAGTTCACGGATTTGACAACTAGCAGGAGTGTTCTGGTGTATTGGTCGTCTAGCTACGCGCCGTCGTTCAACTTCCTATTACATCGGAGTACGACTGCTCAAGCACGGCTTGGAGGAGGATTTTCGGCATTCGTTTTGGCGATCGACTAGCTTCTTACCGTAGATTATCTTTCGTCAAGGTAAGTGTCGTTGGTTCTCTGACGGAACTCGAGGTAAGTGTGCTCTTGTAGTCGTCTGGCTTCTTACCGTAGATTAACCTCTACAGGGGCATTGCGGACTTGAGGGAAGTTGTCCAGTTGTTGCTTGCACGACGAAGTGGGTAATAGCTACTCTCTCCTGGTGAGAGGGCCGATCCGGGAGTGTGCGAATCCCACAGACCCCATCCCCTGGTAAGTTATGGCCTATACGCGGACTGTAGACTTTGGTCCCCTCGGTCTTCGGGCTCATAGGGGGCACCCTCTCACTGCAGTTGCGCGCGGGTCAAGGTGAGGTAATAGTCATTCCTTTCAGGGCGTAGAAGGTGGAAGCGCTCGCTGGATGGACACTGGATACGGAGCGCAAGGCGGGCAGCAGCGGATGGTCGTAGACGTGGCTCTGGCTCCCAGCTGGCCGATTCAGTGGCGGACGATCCTATCTACCCACCAGCCCATGGCTCCTACGAACTCTATTTCGATTGGTCTCGGCCCCAATGGACTCTATTTTACGCGGCCCCAACGCCAATGGACTATATTTGTGTCGGGCCAAATGGACTAAACTTGCATGGGATTTTGGGAGGGGGCTGTTTGGTTTTTCTCGACCCCTGGGGGGGTCCATTGAGGTCCAAATGGTGGGGGCCCTGGGTCCTGGTAGCGCCCTATTGGGAGGGGGCGCGTGTTTATGCCATGGTATGGATGTACGGCGGAGGTGTTTGTTATAGATAATCTTTATTGTACATATATATCAGGCTATGTAGCTAACAGTAAAGACATATTTATATTTGTTCTTTTGATAGAATAGTAGTTATTTAATAGTTAACTAAGTCCTCTGTTCTTTTGATAGAATAGTAGTTATTTAATAGTTAACTAAGTCCTCACATGAGCCCCCCCGTGGAAAGCGGAGCTCAGATAGAATGTACCGTGGTTCTTTGACTGAAGCGAACTTTCTTCTTGGGCAGCACCTCACAGTTCTCATCGGCTATGCCAAAAGCAGGTTTTGCTCTGTCGATAGAAATAGTTTTGATACCTCCGTTTTTCGATATATTGATGGTCTTGTCGGTTTGTGAGATGACTTTGTAAGGCCCAACGTAAGGTCTTTGAAGTCTTGGAAGCAGTGGATTCTCAGCTTTTACCCAGACGTGTGTCGCAGTTGACAGACCACTAGGAATGTATGACTTGGGTTGGTACGTCCGCTTGGGTGGTTTAAATGCAGTGACTGCGTGCGCTAAGTTGTCCACAAACGTTTTTGCCGACAATGAGGATTTCTTCATAGGGATGTCTGTGAAGTAGGAACTTGGTAAAGCCACACTAGTCCCTAAAACCATCTGAGATGGTGAATAGCCGTGGGTGTTAATAGTGTTTCGTATTCCGAGCAGGATTAACGAGAGATGATTGTACCACGACCGCCCCTCGCACCTAGCTTTTAAGGCTGTTTTTAAGGTTCGGTGGAATCTCTCAACGGCTCCGTTGCATTGCGGGTGGTATGCCGTTGTACGCTTGTGATTAATGTTAAGTAGCTTCATCAGTTCTCGCCACAGCCCTGATTCGAATTGGGCGCCACGGTCAGAGATAAGGGTAGAGGGAACTCCGAACCGGCTGATCCAAACAGAAAGAAAGGCTCGTGCCACGGTCTCTGCGTCTATGGTTCTAAGCGGCGCTACTTCTACCCAGGATGTATAACGGTCGATGGCAGTTAGCAGATATTTGTAGTTGTGAAATGGCGGAAGTGGTCCTATCAGGTCTATGTGCACAGTGTGGAATCGTTCCGTTGTTGGTATTGAGCCGATAGGGGATCTTGTATGCTTTGTTACCTTTGAAGTCTGGCATTCTTTACACTCGCGGCACCACCTTTTGATGCAGCTGTGCATTCTCGGCCATATCCATCTAGCTGCAATGAGGCGTTGCGTCGAGCGAACTCCGGGGTGGCGCAAATTATGAATTTCATCAAAAATTGATTTTTGTAGAGCTTTTGGGACAAATGGGCGGTTGATTTTGTCTTTCTGTGAGCAGATTAAATTACCAGATGCAGTTTGGACGAGCGTCAGCGGAAGACTAGTTATTTTGAAAAAGTTTTGCAGATCAGGATCGTCTTTTTGAGCACAAACCAGTGCGTCGTTTTCCAAAAGCGATACTACCGTCACCCGGGATAAACAGTCTGCTACCATATTGCTGGTCCCTGACACATGTGCGATTGGTGCGTTGAATTCCGAGATGAAAGAGAGCCATCTGGTTTGTTGCGGTGAGGGATTTTTCATGGTGAGACAATGGACTAGCGGCTTGTGATCTGTCTTTATTGTGAAATGCTCACCTAGAAGCCACGAAAATTGTTTTAGGGCGCAGTAGATGGCTAATAATTCGCGATCGTAGGTCGATTTCTTTGTCTCGGCTGGTGTAAGTTTTCTGGAGTAGAACGCCAGTGGTTCCAGTTTTCCGTCTCTTGTCTCTTGATGGACTACAGCACCAATGGCATGGTTTGAGGCATCTGTCGTCAGCGACATCTTTGAATTCTGCCGAGGGTGACATAAAGTTGTTGCGTTAACAACGGCACTTTTGAGGTTCTGAAATGCGTCTGAAATGAACCTTATCCTTTGTATATAGACGTTCAGTTGTGGTATCTACTATGATAGAGTTGCTTTGTAAAAAATCTTTGCCTAATATCGGATCTTCAACGTCAGTTAACTTGAAGATCCACTGAAAGTTTAGCATTTCACCATTAACTTGCAGTGCAAAGTCTAATGGTAAATCTCCATAATAGCCTATGGGCGTACAGTTCGCAGCTACTATGTTAGAAGGCTTTATTGTAGTGCACTGTCTGGGAAATAAGCGTTTAGGCAACAAGCTACATTTACTTCCTGTATCTATTAGAAACTTCTTAACTGGATGGGCAGGAACATAAACGGTGCTAACCTCATCTAGACCTGCCCTTTGGACGAGGTTGGGCCGTTTAAAGACTTTGTTTCCCACTGGCAGAATTGAGAGCACTTTTGGGCCTGCCGACCGAATTTGAAATGATAGAAGCATAGGGGGCCGGCTGGGTTATAGCGTTGTTGGGGTTTGGACGAACCTCGTGATTGATTGCGACTTCGTTCTCGTGATGGCGGCGGGGACGCTGACGATCGACGCCGATATGACGTTGTGATTGCTTTGACCATCTCTGTTAGTTCAGCCACCGCCGCTTGAAGTCCCTGGATTTCAGAGACACAAGCCCCTGCTCTGGTTGGTCCAGCGTCGACTTTGCTCACTTTCGTCGTTGGTAGCTGCTCCACCATCTTGTCTGCGATTTTCGCCAACTTTTCAATGTCTAAATCATGCAGGGAAACTAGGACTACCCTGACAGATTCTGGCAATATTTCGTGAAAACGTAAGCGTACCAGTTGAGGGTTGCTCGGGGCCAAGCGTTGAAGATGACGCAACGCCACTGAGGGCCGCCGATCCCCAAGGTCTTGGTCTGACAGTAACTTTCGAAGCATGCGGTCGTCGCTATTGCACAAGTGGGCGATAATGCTGTCTCTGATTGCCTCAAAATCCCCGTCCAAGTCCACACCCCCTTCAATGAGGACTGTCGTCGGCAATGCAGCCAACAGGGATGCTTTTTTCATTTCAGGGGTATAGCGTAAAAGTAACGGTTCGCACTGTTTAAACCAGGTCCTTGGATCTTTTTTATAAAAGTCAGGTAACTTACAGCGTTTGTTGCACAAGTCCGGCTCGTTGGGCGGGGAGGGGGTAGAGGTTCTTTTGTTTGTGTCCCTTTCCGCAATGTCCAAGGCCAGTTCCATAGCACTGGAGTCTTCGTCTTCCAGCGCTTTGATCAGACCTGCTTTCGTGTTAGGCAGTTGAAATTCGACATCGTTGCGTTTGAGGAGGGCTAGTGCTTTAGACAGGACTCTTTTGGTGTACTGCTGCAGGTCGTTGACGGGGCCAGGATTGGTTTCTACGTCTCCGGCCATAATAAGGAGGAGACGTAGGGCCGAGCTGTGTCGCCTTGACTTGCTGAATAGGCTCCAGTCAAGGCCAAATGGGGTAGTGCCGCGGCACTTGGCGCTGAGGACACTCCGCAAAAGCTGGGCTTGTAGAGGTCCCTGGGCCTGGAGAAGGGATACCGCACAAAACCCCATAGAATTGAATTGTCCCCGATGCTTGACCGCCGTGTTGCTGCATTCCTGCGAAGACTGCAGGATTTTGATCGCCAGGAGAAATAGCACTTTGAAGTGGATCAGAAGTTACTGGGTCACCAATGTTATAGATAATCTTTATTGTACATATATATCAGGCTATGTAGCTAACAGTAAAGACATATCTATATTTGTTCTTTTGATAGAATAGTAGTTATTTAATAGTTAACTAGGTCCTCTGTTCTTTTGATAGAATAGTAGTTATTTAATAGTTAACTAAGTCCTCACAGTGTTTCCCACCCTTAGGGACTTTGCGACGGCGAAATGCGCGATCGACCCTACCCGACGAACGGCGCTACGTCCAACCCCCCCCCCAACGACAGCGGACTCCAGCATCATGACCGTCAACGATCGTCTGATGTGGGACTCGTCCAACCAGCCAGCCAACCAGCCAACCATCAAGCCAGCCAGCCAACCAGCCAGCCAGCCAACCAGCCAGCCAGCCAGCCAGCTACCTTTCTACCAGCCGAGCCGCTAGAACGCGGCCTATGCCCCAAGTCAGGCCCTGATGCCCGATATAAATGGACACTGGTAGAGCTAGGATATCTGTTTGTGCATGCCTTGTCCGGTATTTGCGTTGCTAGGTCGCAACAAGAAATTAGTAGGTAGGTAGTGTAGTTAACACGTTTAGATTGTAGTGAGAGAACATGTTAGAAGACTAACACACCGAGATCCGATAGCCGAAGCGTAGAGATCCGAAACCGAGAGAAGTGTAGAAACTTTGACGTGTGGCACGAGGTGCACGGGTTTTAAAATGATGTGTGTAAGACCATCGATGGCAAAAGCTTTCAACAAGATAGAGTTTGAGAATGTTAGCTGCGTTAGGTGAGTGGCGTACGTGACGGGTAACTGCGCAGCACCCTCAAAATCGCGTCTGTTAACGTGCTATGCACGAGACGTACGTCTTATAAAGCAGGCGCGAGCTCGCCATCAAAAGGTTTAGTTCCTTGAGAGTCTTGGGAGCAGCTGAGGGAGAGTTAGAGCCGGCAGTGAGTGAGTGAGAGGGGGACGCCCCGATAGTCTACTAACAGTAGAGTGTATGTAGGGAGTGTTGAGTTCTAAATTTAGCTAGGTACGTACTGTATTCCTTAGGTAGAGTATGCGTAGGTAGAGTGAGTAGGTACGAAACGGGTTAACTATACGAGCAGTTCCTTGCGGACCGGTTGAAGTAGCGAAAATTTCGGTTTGAATGCTCCGTTTCGATCCGGAGTTCAATGTAGTGGGACCTCCAGGAGGGGGGCAGGATTATTTAAAATTTGGAAAAGTGTTTTCTTGCTGAGAGGGAGTTTTTGTTACGATTTTCGTTATGATTTTTGTTAGTTTCAATTTGATAGAGGCGCAAAATTTTGAGTTAAAAATACGAGTATTTAAACGGGTTACTGGCAGTTGCCATCTTGTTTGTTTTGTGTAACTAATTGCATTTGTGTATTTTCAGGAAAAATTGGTAAATTCGTATTTATAAATTTTATGTGTGTAAATTGAGGGGCTTAAAAAAATTCTTTGGTAGCTGAATTTGGGCATAGGGAGCGCGACAAAACGTGCCTCAACCAGGAGGTATCCGTTGACATGCGCTAGACACGCCGAGGCGTCGTGCCCGCGCAGGTGGGCACCTGTTATAATTCGGGGGTCACTACCTGGTCTAGGCAGGTTTTCTCGCACTCGTACAGACATATACATCTTCATAATTCACTCCTATTCACATTTCACAATCGCAGATTTAAGCCAAGACACGCGTTTCTTCATTTTTATATTCGGCCGTTTTCGAGACTTCGCAGCGCTCTGTGCGGCGCCCTTGAGTTCAGAAATTACTAGCAAGGCTGCCAGCAGTTTCTCTGGCTTGCTGTTTGGCTTACAGCGCAGTAAAATCTTGACTCAACACAAGAAATGTGAATATGAATATACGCATTTAGATCACGAAGTTATTCACACCGCAGAGCCCAAATTCAGCATTTTTATTGAATAATTTAAGTCCTTTTATAGTTTTTAAATAGAAATTTTAATGGGGAGCATATTCTTAGTCTGATCGGTTGCTTCCAAAAATATGTATATCTCTATTGTGTGGTCTGGCTCATATTCCGTGTGTGAGCTGGTGAAGACGACAAAACCGGGGGGTGGTGCTGACGGTTTTGAAACGGGGTTAGGTACTTAGGACGTCATGCACCGATCAGAGTAGAAATAGGCTCCCCTAAGCTAGGATCAGATTTTGAGCTAGGTTTTAATCGTTTTCTTCACGTTTGTTATATTTTTGTTTTGGCCTCCAATAAATTTTTATAAATTTAGAAAGAGTTCGTGTTGTCTTTAATTTTGATTGCGTGTTGGGTGTTCTGTAGGGCTTTGCAGCTTGGAGATTCCACGCGTGAGCCTCGAACCTGAGTGAGGGCCGGAATCTAAGTTTTAGGCGACTTGTGACGGTTTTCAGCCGTTAAATCACGTTCTACTTGGGCTCGGGGGCACGGTCACTTTCGCCCTCGTGTCCATCGCCTTCAGGCCTAAATTCCAAGAGCCCCGTAGTTCGTGGTTTAACACAAAATCAAATTTTGCGACCGCTCGAAAACAACGAGGTGCATTTATGTGCCAAATTTTAATTACCTGGTAGAGCCAGTTTTTTAAAATCGCAAGCCGAGAATTTTCGCTTTTATTCACACGCATTCAGCATCACGCAGAAGATACTGCTTTATTTTACGAAAAAATTTACACCACACTCAATAAAACACCGAGAATTTTAAAGTATTTTCAAGTAAAATATAACTGCTAGTATTTTCAAACTTCCAAAATTATCACATACGTGTATCAATTGCGATCGTGATCGAGCGGTCGCAAAATGTCATTTTTGATGAATATGATTGATATATTAAAAAACACTAAAATCACGATTTTCGAAAAACGTAAATTTAACTATATATCTTAAATACTATCGATTTGCTCAAAATCAAATTTCGCACCCACTTGAAGACAACGAGCAACGAGGTGCATTTATGTGCCAAGTTT